>BHFT01014553.1:17532-46457 GCA_004320025.1 Laticauda laticaudata | reverse complement strand
ACCTCGCATTTTTCCGGACGGAACAATTCCTTGGAACATAAGGATATAATTGTAAATAAAAACTATTAATAAGGTCCACACAGAGATCTTAAACATGGTGAAATTGCCTAATTGGCTCCATCCAAATGCAAAATTGTTTGGACTACAACCAGAATACCCATCACCTCCTGTAAAAAAGAATTTGGCTCATAAACCATGGTATTATTTGATAGGTCAAAATAGAATATATAGTCTTATTCCCAAATATTAATCTACATCAACTCTTATGTAATAGTAGTCATATTATATTCCAAGTCTTGTTACTGGAAAAGGATTGAAACCACAAGATGGTGGCAATATCAGAATGTACACCATATCTCCATTGGAGAGCTGGTTAAGTAAGTTGATAAATGTAAATAGGAAAAACCATGTATAGTATCAGTTCTGCTCACGAAATAAGAAACACAGTCTTGGATGCCATTCCTTTCTGTTTAGACTTGGAAGCGTGGCCCATTCTCTGCTGATAAAAAAGAGATCAATTAACTGGAGACTCTGTTGGTGAAGTCCATGAATATCTCATGTTCAAAGAATCCAGATACTACCTAAAAAGCAGGAGCATCTTGTAGAAGTGACTTTGATACACAGAATGGGATTAAACTACTATCAATCAGTTGCCTAGTTAAATGTGACCTATAGATTAATTATTAACAACCACTCTTAATTACATTTTGCTTCTCTCAACTGTGTGTGGGTGTCATCTGCTTGTAAATTAAAGCAACCTTTGTCCTCAAAAAGGAGATCTATGTGACCTAACTTCCTGTGACACAAATTGGAACTAAGGCAAAAGAATCTACTTAAATAAATACTTATGCCTATGAGAAGAAAAACTGGTCTTTCACTTTTCTTAAGGTAGATGAGGAAATAAAGAAGTATATTTAACACACAGAACGTGTGGCTAGATTGCTAAACAGGCCTTAAGCAAGTCTCTTTATGAATTCAGTTTTGTGACAAAGTGTGGTTTAGTCTTAGACTTGTTCTTTGTCATATCCATAATTGCAGAACTTGTTGAAAATAAAAACTGGCAATTTCCCCTCCCCCATTTGAAACTGAGAAATTTTTTTGCTTTTTCAAGTTAGTGATACATCATCAGAAAGAAACTACGTTTTTTTTTTCTTACAAACTGAAGGAACCTGGAAAATAACAATGACTACTATTACATAAGAGTTTATATGGATAAACTGGAATACTATATAGGGCTCTAAAAATTATGTTATTGCTAACTAGTAGGAGACATTATACAACCATTTTAAACCTAATTAGTACTTTTCAGGCTTGGATATTCTATACAGTGCCTGAATTATCCCAATAAAGGGGGGGGAGAGAGAGAAACCTTGTTGTCTAGTGCCTCCTAATGGTCAGCAGCTAATATAATCTCTAAAGCTATAAACTCCTAAATATGAGAGCATGTAGAAAAAATGGAGATGTAACTGCATAGCTTCTATAAATGCATTGATGAATTGACTTTATGAAATTCAGACCCTAACAGCTCTCAAAACTGTAGAAACTGTCTTGTGCAGGATGTAATATTCTCAGGGAGAAAGTTGAAAGGATATGATGATGATTCAAAATCCAGAAAGAAAAGAACATATAAGGTAGCTAAATAGTCTGGTTGTCTATCGGGTCGTTGGATGATAAAAGGAAGGTTGGTTTGAAAATGGTGGTTGGTGACAATCTTGCAGGACTAGAGATGATCCTGCGAATCTCAGCAATGCAATAAAAGGTCTTCACAAGCAAAGGAATCATCACCATAGTTAGAAATGACTTGGGAGACTCTCTCAGTAAACAATATAATAAGTTTAACATAGAACTCCTGATGCTGCAGGGCCTAATACTGGAGTTAATAGTGATGACAATATAAAATATTGTATATAATTTATTAAAAAAATATTGTCCTTTGAGAAGAATCCAAACACTTATGCTAACATGGCTATCCAAAGGAAATGGTGAAAACCACATCCAGAAATGTATCTTGCGAGTATATACTTCCAGGGGTGGGATTCTATCAGTTTGCACCTATTCGCTAGAACCGGTTGTTAACATTCTGAGCAGTTCGGAGAATCGGTTGTTAGAAGAAATTACTGGCCTANAAGGCAGGAAGGAAACATTCTGGTGTTGCTTACAGAAACTGCCTCTCCGTTAACCCTTATTACATTCTTAGCAGGACTAGACTTCCTGTCTCCGGAATCTCTCTGGAGTTTTCTTCCCCTACTTTGCTGGTAGTTTGCTTGTGTGGAGTGACCATTTAAAGTTACAAAGACACTGAAAAAAATGACTTATGACCATTTTTCACACTTGCGACTGTTGCAGCATCCCCACAGTCATGAGAGGCCAGGCAAGGAGATATGTGCCTCAATGTGAGTGATATTGGCCACACCCAGCCAATAACATGACCACCAAGCCATATCCACCCAGTCACATGACCATCAAGCCATGCCCACTACCTAAGCCACGCCCACCGAACCGGTTGTTAAAAATTTGAATTCCACCCGGGAATACTTCCCATCAAAATATTTTCCTTGGCTGAAGAAGATTCCAATGTAGGCTCCAAGCAAGTATATGATTGCAGAGATCAGAAAGAATTTCTCCATTCTGTGGCTCAACTCCCCTCAGCTAAAGACTTATTTTCTACAGTTATGCAAGCATCCTCTGAAATACAGTAGCCAGAATACCACTAGGGCTAAAGGAATAGGATATTTGGAGGGTAAAAAAGACTTGTCATAACAGCTTCTATGAGCAGTCCATCTCTACAAAGATCTAAAGGCCCTGTCCCACTGCACTTACGGATGCAAAGAGGATGTAAAATGTTAAAAAAAGCTTGCCATCCGTTGGAAAACGCTATGCATCCGTTGTGTTATCATTGCATTACATGTTTCATACGCTCTATCCGTAGAGGATCTGTCCACTGCGATTCATCCATGCAAGAGTTTTGAGCTGCACAAACTTTGTGATACAGATGAATCTTTCCGCCGTGTACGATGTAAATCCGCCGACATACAAGCACAAACGTGCATATGTCCTGTTCTCATCTGTTAACATCCGCTTGTATCCTCTCTGATCCTACTGGCAATCCGTCGCAAACTCACATCCGCTGCAGCTGAAACGAAAGAGAGCGAAGAAAGGGTAACTGGGAAACATCCTTATACATCGTTTGAGCACAAAATCAGAAAGGATGCATTTCCATCGATATATTTCCGCGCGGATCCCCTTTCTTTCCTTTAGGCGTACGTATGGCCATCCGCTTCATCCACTATGCATCGCTTCAAATTCTCCCCTGGAACCCTGTCGGATGGTGTCATCGCTGTCATTCCACTAGGCTGGCCTTATGAACATCCGTTAACATCCCGCTACATACTACCCTCGCTCCGTTCTATTTCGTTCTGTTTATGCAAATTTCACACTTTTTGAAGCGGATGACAAGGATTGGAAGCCACCCCGAAATTTGCTCGTCCGCTGTGTCTTTATGCATTGGAGCCACCCCCGAAATTTTGCTCGTCCGCTGTGTCCTTTATGCATACATTTTGCGTCTGTTGGCCAGTGAGACCTAGCCTTTAGGGTAGAGCTGAATTTAACAAATGTATCCCCAGCCACTTAAAATTTAAAGTTTTATTCCTAAGCACAAAAGGATTTTTTTTTGTCTTCTGAAAGCAAGATTTTACAATAATTGTAATAATTATTTAGAGTAATTATGACTGTGGAATAGTATGCATGTCACTGGTTTCACATATTGTGCTACACATGATTTACCATGTTAGCCCATTCATGGATAAACCGACCTTTCAATTTTTTTTATTACCATAAAATACCATGAAAAATGTATTACCCACAGATAAGCCAAGCTCTCAAAATGTTGGTATGTTTTAATGTTCACAAGTGACTTATATACCATTTGTCCATATTTTTGGTGAAAAATTCAAGGGCTGACTTATCTATGAATGGCTTACAGGTATGGAACATAGGTAAGTACCAGAATTATTATATATACTCATGCATAAACTCAGTGCTATTTTGGAGTGTATTTTGGCTCCTATAATTGTAAACTTGTTTGTGAGTATATACAGTATATTTATTCTACAATCTTATCACAGTCCACAATCTAATATATGTTTTTGAGCAAATCTATTTCTATTTTAAACTGGTCAAAATTAAACAGTTGGACTTTAAAAAAAGACAATGTCATACCTAAGAGTATGAGAGAGTTTACTACTTGAACATGTGATGAATCTGTGATTCCACTATATTCCTTATTGATTCCATATGATAGACAAAAGTAATATGCAAAGTAAATATATGAAGCATTGCTTAATTTGCATAATTTGTATAGGTCATAGATTTCAGCTTTTGCACTGCAGAATGAATTGTCTGGGTGTTGGATTCTTATAACACGCATCTTGTAAGTTGTAAATTATCCTTTCCATTCAGCTTGTAAATTATGCATTGGTCTGGGTGCCTCCAGGTAAATTGTGACTGATTCTCATAATCTCCTCAGAAACTAACACATTTGGATGGCACTGATTTGTAGTTTGTATGCTTTATATGACAGGACAATACATGTAATCTCTCTCTCTCTCTCTCTCTCAAATAATATGTAGATGGACAAACGTTGTGACTCGTGTGTGTGTGTGTGTGTGTGTGTGTTCCTTTGAATCTGTCTTGTCTACTGGTAACTGCCTGGATAAATGCAGATTCTTGGCATGATTTTGGAAGGGATTTGTCATTGCTTTCTTCCCAGGACTGAGAAAGAGGTCAGTTGTCTTTGTGCCTAAGGCAGGAGTAGAATTCACAAGTTCCTGGTTTGTATCCTGATGCATTTAATCACTACACCAAACTGGTTCTCCATCCTTCATTAGTATAATACAATATCAGTGCAGCAATCCTGTGATCCTTCAAGTCCCCATGCCATTATCCATCAAATTCTCTGGCTTTTGCAGAGAGAACATTTGAGTCAATTGAACTGCAATAAGGTTCACTAAAATGCATTTTATGGCTTAACTGTCAGCAAGTGCAGCTGGTGTTTTGATTAATGTCATGGAAAGCAATGCACCAAATAGAGCAATTGCTTATTCTCCAATAGTTTGTACATAAAAATGGGGAGATGCTCATGATATTGTAGTTCCATGCTATGGATCACAATCACAACTCCCTTCACTATTGTACTATTGCACTATTGGTGAGGGCTTTTAGTGATTTGCTATATGTTCCATTTATTCCTGTCACACAGTCCAAGAAACAAGGTTATTTTTATTAAAGACAATCATTCCAACAGAATCCAGCAGCTTCAGTCTATCAAATGGCAAACAATAGACCGCCAATTTGTTGTAAAAGTCATATTTTCATGGAATTGAGTAATTGTTGTGATCCATTCCATTGCAAAGCACCAAGCTGGGAAGCCTGGGAACTGCATGGTGCTTAAGTGTTTGTCCACATGCTTCTCTGCTAGAGAAAATGCATAACGTACACAAAGAGAAACAGTGATTGAACTTCACAAAGAATAGAGGATAATCTCTGAGGAACAATATTTTGACCATAATTACACCAAGTTAAAATGTATTCCTACAGCATCAAAGTAAAACAATTTACTGACCAAAATAAAAATTAAATTATGGTATAAAGTATTTAATTATAGACATTAAAAAATTAAAGTCTACAGCATGTTTTTAAAAAGAGCTCTAACTTTTCTGCTCAGCCACAATTCTGAAATATTCCCAGAATCCTTTATTCTGTAATTGGCAAAATTACAAAAATAAGAACATTCCCACTGGCACTAAATAGCAATTACATCAGACAGAGGCAAATTAGAAAACAGAATCAGAGATCAAATCTGAATTCCTATCCACATAAGGTCAGAACTGCAATGGTCAGAATCAAAGGCTTGTTGAGAAAGAAAGGTTAACTCCCACAGCACAGCAAATGAGACATGTAAGTAGCAGTAGTTGTTCAGTCATTCATTCACTTATTTGTGACTCAAGGGACATCGTTTTGCCAGGAATGTCTGTCAGTAACTGCTTCTCTGAGCTCTTGAAAGCTCCTGCTTGTGACAATTCTTCTATTGTATAAAGTCTGAAAGTTCTGTTCATTGTAAAATAAAAATAATTTGTCACATTGACAAGACATTCTACATGGAGAATATTCATGTGTGGGAATGAGAACAATAGTTTCCCCTCCTCTCAAGTTTAGGAATCTCTTTGAGTCTTGTCATTCTGTACATGTTTTCCTTTTGGCAGTTTACATTAAAAAATTAAGGATAATGCAGGCAGTTTTACTCTCACTTTTATTGGTGACAATCTGTTGTGTAAATCCCATTATTACAAGATTTCCATGTTCCTACTTTAATCAGTAACTTAACAAAGAACAAATTATTCAGCACATTATGAGGGTTCCCAGATGGAAACTGCATCCCCAAGGAAAGATGGCTGCAGAAAATACAGGCGCAAAAGAGACCTGCTGAGACTATGTTGTGTGAAGCACTACTTCATGAATTTAAGTGTGTGTGTGTGTGTTGTGAATGCGTGTGAGTAAAAGAGATTTGCCAAAACAACTTGTCTGCATAAGCCACAATGCTTTTTGCATCTCTGCTAGGATTTGCTGATTTTGAAAATATCAGTGAAGCACAGCCCAGGTCACTATATGCTTTCTGTCTCACCTTAAAATCCTCCCCTATTTCTGCTACTTTTTGAAGTAGTACTAAAACAATAAATTATCTGCAGTCAGCAGTTTCTGAATCACTGAATCAATTACAGGTAGTCTTCATTTAGCTGCAACTAAAATTGGAATCAGCACCTTGGTCTATAAACTAAGTAATTGCTAAGTTAAACATCACAATTTTTCAATTTTAGTTCACTTTCCTTGTATTAAATACCTGCAAAAGCTGTAAATGCAAGGATTGATCACAAAGTTACTTTTTCTTCACCATTGTAAAACTCTGAATGGTTCACAAATGAGGACTACCTGTATGAAGATGAGAATAATAGACCTTATATGTAGATTAGATTAAATAGCTATAATAAAGGACTAATATGAACAGCTCTTTGAACTTTTAAAATTATGTAATGTTGCTTTTGTGGAATTTGAATAAATATTCTAAGTGCTTATCTTTCTTTCATAAAGGGGGTGATTTAACTCTAGGATTGGATCATGATGAAGTGGAAATATGTACTGAGTGTAACCCTGAGCTTTCTGAAGGAGCAGGAGCTTTTTTCTTTCTTTTTTCTTTTTGTGACAATGAAGTCTGATCTCTTTAGGTGGGCAGAAAGTATCCTTTGCAGGATCTGTTGAGGAAGTCCCTACTGGATCAGATAAGTCAGAAGAGGGTGATGGCCGGGAAGAAGAGACAGATGTGAAACAGGAAGAGGGAGATCTACCATTAACAGGTAATGGAGCTGGCCCTTGGATTGCAATGCTTGCTAAATAGCACAGTGCTAGGCCTTCTCTTTTTTTGCAAACAATTTGTTGCATTTCCTCTATCACAAAGGTCCCGATTGCGTATTTATGAAGGGGTTCTCTGCTATTTCCATTTTTGCTTGATGGAAGGATAAGTTACTCAGTTCTTTGTTTTTATGGATCTTGAAGCCAGGGAGATTGAGAAACAGGGACAGCTTTAGAACCATGTCTGCTCATAAGGAAAGAGGACTTTTCTATAGATACACAAATCCCTAATCATACACAAATTTTCCTCTACTCCCTTTTAAGTCACAATGTAGTCTAGGAAATCCAACTTATATTGATCTGGGTGGGAATTTGAGAAAAAAAAGAGAAATCTGATCTGGGCTGGAATTATGTATGACAAAGATTTCATCCCGCTCAGCCTGGATTCTATGAGCTAGCTTTTTCGCCTTACCAATTTTTATGCTATAATTCTCAAATAAAAATCCTGGAGATTTTTTTTTAAAGAACATTTTCACACTTTCACAAAACTTGGATTCCCAAGATTCACAAACCACATTTACACTGATTTGCAATAATCATTTTAAAGCAGATTTTGCCTCTTCCTGATCTTTCTTCTCTTTCCTTCATAGATCATGACATGGAACAGAGTCACTCTGACTGGAAAGAGAGACCTCCTTGTGCTGTTAACCTGGAAAAACGTTCTTCCCCACCCCCAATCCACACCACAACCTAGCACTGGAAGTGAAGGATAGTTCTGGGAGATATCCTGTTGATGGCAATCTCTCATTTTTCACAAGACCAATTGGATTACTTCCTTTAACAACTATTTTCCCTCTTACTCTCTTTTCTGTTCTGAATTTGTATCTTATTTGGCAGTGTGTGGTTATGTTCAGTGAATTGTTCAATAGAAGGGGTAAAGGGAAGGAAGGTGAATGAAAAGCTACCTAGAAATGAACCTTCACACTCAAAGGCATGATATCTCTGATGGCCTGTTGTTGTGGTTGTGGCAGGATGGCTATTTTTACTGTGCCTTGCCAGTAGATTTCACTGCAAGGGGAGGAAGGAGGCCATCCCTACATTCATTGTTTGACCTTCAACCCTGGACTAGATGCTCATTTGGTTGGATCTAGCATGATTATTCTTGGTTTTTTTTAATGTTTCTGCTCACCCATCCAGACCCTGATGATTATATGATCATGGTTTGCAATATTAATAATTATCTAAGGAAATAGATTGCTGAGGTGCTTCCAGACAAATAGAGCCTTGTTCTAGTAATTAAAAAAGTATTATATAACTATGCTATTTTTCATTATTAAAAATGGAAACTATTGTGTGTTGGTGGGAGGGAAAAACAAAAGAGATATTATGCAGTAATTGGAAGCAATGTCCTATATAAACCATGTAAAATTTTATCACGGAGGTTGATTGCACAATAAACTCCTTCTCTGGCAGCACTTCTCTGAAGATATTGCCATTTGATTTCTAAAAACCAAATATAAAACTTTGGTATTTCAGCAACTAGAATTTATAGTTGAATTCAGCTGAATTATCTAAAGATCTTTAACCTCTATCTCCCACATTCATTGTTCCATTCAATGCTCAGAAAGCTGTAATTCCGGATCCAATCACTGAATAATTCAATCTTCTTCCTTCTTTCCTTTCTCTCACACTTTTCTCTCCATGTATTGGGAAATGCCATTCCATGTTTCTCTGCTCTATTAAAGCTTTGTAAATAAATACCGTATTTAAAGAGTATTTTATGGAGGGAAGAGCCAAGAGCAAAAGTTTAAACCAGTTCTTCCTTAATGCATTAGCCAGGATCTTCAGAAGGAAAAGTTTCACAGTTTTGCAGTATTGACTTTCTGCAGATAATCTCTATATACATAAACCAAAGTTCATTGGCAGTAGGTATATAAAAACAAATTTTAGGACAAATTTGGGAGGATGGGAAAGATGGACCCATTATTATTCCCCCAATGTTTACCTTTAGGAAAACCTTAGTTTTAGCTTCCAAACACAGCCCAAGCAAACTAGTTGTCAAATATACAAAACTGTGTTTTGTATATAGAAATTTTTGCTTACTTATATATTCATTTATGTATTACTTCAACTTCTACACTGCTTCAATCTTCATTACTTTAATGTGCAGTTAGTATAGCTATTACAGTCTACCTCTCCTCTTTGTAGGACACTTTGTAATAGTTTAAGGTCCACTTCTTTTGTTGTTGTTGATGATCAGTCACTAAGTCATGTTCTATTCCACATGGACCCCAACATACAAAGACCCTGTCCTCCACTATCTCCCTGAGCCTACCCAAACTTATATACCTATTGTGTCAATGACACTATCTCATCCTCTGCCATCCCCTTCTCCTTTTGCTTTCCATTTTTCCCAACATCAGGGTCTTCTTCAATTAGTCCTCTATTCCCATTTAAGCTTCAGTACTGTCCTTTCAAACAAGTCAGCATTGATTTCTTTTAGGATTGACTGATTTGATCTCCTTGGGATCCAAGGGATTCTCAAGAATCTTCTCCCACATCACACTTTGAAATCATCAGTTCTCAGTCTTCCTTATGGTACATCTCTCATAGCCATACATTGCGACTTGAAATGCCATGGTTTTAACCAGTGGTAGGATTCAAAAATTTTTACTACCGTTTCTGAGGGTGTGGCTTGGTTGGCATGGCTTGGTGGGCGTGGTCTGCTGGGCATGGTAGGGGAAGGATACTGCAAAATCTCCATTCCCATCCCACTCCAGGGGAAGGTTACTGCAAAATCCCAATCCCTCTCCATCCCACTAATCTGCTGTCCAGCTCCGTTCTCCTGTGCAGGGCAACAAAAGAAGACCCAGCCGATCAGCTGGGACTCAGGAGGCAAAGAATAGATGGGGGTGGGCCAGTCACAAGTGATATTTGCTGGTTCTCTGAAAATTTCAAAATTTCTGGTTCTGCAGAACTGTCATAACCTGCTGAATACCACCTCTGGTTTTAACTATACAGGTGTTGGCAAGGTGATGTTTCACTTCTTAATATGCTGTCTAGGTTTGCCATAGCTTTCTTCCCAAGGAGTAAGCATCTCTTAATTTCATGGTTGCAGTTTCTGTCTGCAGTGATCTTGAAGCCCAAGATAAAATCCAATTCCAATTCTTCTCCTTCTATTTCCAGGAAGTGAGGGGAAAAGATTCCATGATCTTAATGTTTGTAATGTTGAGTTTCAAACCAACCTTTACGCTTTCTTCTTTCACATTCATCAAGAAGCTCTGTAGTTCTTATTCACTTTCTGCCAATAGATATGTATGGTCTGCATATTTGAGGTTGTTGCTATTTTTGCCAGCACACTTCTGATTCACAAAGCCTGGTATTTTGCATGAAGTACCCTGCATATAAGTTAAATAAGTAGGATGATAATATACAGCCTTGTTGTACTCCTTTCCCCATTTTGGAACCAATTAGTTGTTCCATGTCTGATTCTAACTGTTGCTTCTTGTTTGTTGTGATCTACACAATCAAAGGATTTAATGTAGTCAATGAAGCATATGTTTTTCTGGAACTCCCTTGCTTTTTCCATAACCCAGTGAATGTTGGCAATTTGATCTCTGATTCCTCTGTCTCTTCAAAATCCAACTTGTACTTCTGATAATTCTTGGTTCATATATTGCTGAAGCCTAGCTTGTAGGATTTTGAGCATGATCTTGCTAGTGTGTAAAATCAGTGCAATTCTACAATGCAATTTAACATTCTCTAGCATTGCCCTTCTTTGGTATTGGAATGTAAACTGACCTTTTCCAATTTTGTGGCCATTGATGAATTTTCAAAATTTACTGGCATATTGAATGTCTTCAACAGAATTGTCTTTTAGATTTTTAAATAGCTCCACTGGAATACTCTAATCTCTGCTAGCTTTGTTGTTGGTAAGACCCAGTTCAGTGCCCTCCAAATGTGATTTATAATTTCCTGCTTTCAATATCTATATGGGATATCAAATCAGAAATTTAGATCTCAGGAAAGTGGAACAGGTTCACTGCAATACTAGCTCTGTGATCTGTGCGAATGTCCCTCAAGAAAGCATTCAAAAAGGTAACAATAGGTTAGGTTAGAGCTTTGGTGAATATTTCTTTGGGAGGATACTTGCAACAGTGCACCTATCCTTAAGAAGCAATGCTTTTACCTCAAAGGTGGTTTTTTCAAGAGGCAACTGGACTTTGTTTTTCTTTGTAAATGGGTGTGGAGCCTTCTTGGAACTGTTGAAAGGACTGTATTGTCTCCACATTCATTTGCACTACTCAGATGACACAGATAAATCTCCAAGTGGCCTCAAGGACTCTCTAAAAGAATGCAAATGATCAGCTGTTTGCCAGGAATATAAATCCTTTCATTCCCCACCATCCAGTCAGAGCTGAAGAAATTTCTTGGATGAGAAGTGAAATGTCCTCAAAGAAAAACAAAAAAGTCCAGTTGCCTTTTGAAAAAGCACCTTTGGGACAACCATGACCTGGATGACTGAGAATCCATAGACAAAGCTTTAAATTGCCTCCAATTTTCCCTTTCTTGGAAAAATGGTTGAACCAGCTGATGAACCAGTAGTTAAAGACAACTATGGATTAAACAGATTATCTGGATGCTTTTAATTAGGATTCAGGCTGGGATGAAGATTGTTGTGGATCACCTTTGTGGGCACTGTAAGCAGTAGTACACTTCCCTTGGCTAACCTCCATGAATCAACTGTGGTACACTGCTGAACTGTCTATGAGAATTGAAAATTGGTAACTTTCAGCTTTTAGAGTAAGCACGTCTCTGACTCAAAATGTGGGTCTGCAATCTATAGAGAAATACCTGAGGGTATATCTGAACTCACAACTCCTGATGGAAATGAAGATGAAAGTAATGGTCAGGTTCAGCTTATGTTCCAGTTGCGTCGTTCATGTCCTTGTCACTTCACATCTTCATTACAGTCCCTCTTCTCTGAAACAACAGCCCTAGAAACAGGGAGGGGTCCATTGTCTCTTAGAATTTTAGGAAGCTACTAAAACCTGGCTCTTCCAGAGGGTTTGGAGTATGAGAATATTATTCTAAGATTGAGAGAAAGCACTAGAGAGATAGGTGGGAAATATTATAATTGTAATGCTTATATATTATTGATTTTGTGGTGGTTTGATAATTAAACATTATTTTATTATTTTCAAACTAAAGAATTTGCTACCCTTCAATGTCTATGGAGCACATAAAAGCCTAATAATCTAAATAAATGTAGGTTGCTTGCACCCTTTTCTAACTATGTTTATGATATGTATTTCTACTCATGTAACTTTTTCCCCTCAATGTCTAGTGTGTTTAAAAATTAGGTTTTATCATTTTTCTTGCATGAATGGATCAAATATGAGTGGCTGATTATTTTCAATCTATTAAAGGTGTAGAAATGATTTCCTAAAACAGAAACAGGCATAGCTGTATTCATATTTTCAGAATTCTTGAAGCAAAACATTGCTCTATACTTAAGCAAATTGCTTATTTGATTTGTACCACACTAACTAAGCTATGAAACCTTTATTCACATTTCTTAAAATTAACATCCTTGTTTCAAGTTACTGATTTTGTAGAACTGTGGGCTTATAGAAAGTTTGGGAATTCTCTCATCCTCCTCCTCACTCCTTGACTCTCTCCTCAGTTCACAGGAAAAATATGATCTCTTTGTGTAACTACAGAACTGTCTTCTTAAAGCCAGATCCCAGATGGGACCATGTCTACAGCAAGAAACATTCTTGTTGCCAGAAAACAACTTACAACCAGCCAATTGGCCTTCTACTAGGAAATAAGTAAAACCAGCTGGCTCTTGGCACCCTCCCCACTTGAGGATACAATACAATGGCTGTTTTCAGGCATCCTCCTTCAGCCTTGTTGCCAGATTTTCCTTAATCAAGCCCTTTCTATCCAGGAGAGCTGCGCAGCGTGTTGTGGATCATCCTGTCTTGTTGTGCGATAGGATGCAATGGCAAGATTTTGAAGATAAAATGTTATACAAATGTTGGAATTTCATCAGCACCATGATTATACCATTAGAACCTAAGGTCGACCCAATTTCTACTGAACATGTTCAGTTGCATTATATATGCTCACTCCCCCATTCCAGTTGTTGAGCATCATGCTCCAAGGCCATTTTGTGTTGCTTGGCCAAGAAGATATGTGACTTCCAATGCTATTGCCCACATATTTCTAGGTTGGGCTTTAATCAGAGGCCTTATAGGTAATCCTTGACCTACGACCATGATTGACCCCAGAATTTATGTTACTCGGTGAGAAATTTGTTAAGTGAGTTTTGTCCTATTTTATGATTTTCCTTGCCACATATGTTAAGTGAATCACTGTAGTTGTTAAGTCAGTAACATGGTTGTTAAGTGAATCTGGCTTCTCCATTGGCTTTGCTTGTCAGTTCACAAAAGATTATAATGTAACCCTGGGATACTGGAATGACACAAATATGAACCAGTTGTCAAGTATCCAAATGTAAATCATGTGACCATGAGGATTGCTGCAAAGATTGTGTGAAAAATGGTCATAAGTCAGTTTTTAGTGCCATTGTAACATGTCACTAAATGAACTGTTGTAAGTCAAGGACTACCTGTATTAACTTATGTTTGGTATCTTGAAAAATAAGGCTATACCTCTTTAAAAGTCATGTTTACCATTTGTGTGAGAGTTTTACAGAAAGCACTAATCTTCTCTTTTTTAAAATAAAAGAAAATAGGCCAGGAGGAAGAGCAACGGCAAGATGAACACTGAGAGTAAGACTCATTTTCCATCATTGCTCCATTACACACGTAGCAGAAACAGTAATGACTCTGAAATGTTAGATCTCACTTTTATAAGGCAGGAACAGAATGAGATCATCATAATATCAACAGCAACATCATGAAAAATTTCTCTTCACACTGTTCCTACCAAGTGTTCTGTAATAGGAGCAGTGGTCAACAAGTCTTCACAGCCATCTGTAAAAAGAACCCAGCACCTGAAGATGAGATAAAAGCATGATGGAATGGTTTACTATTGCCTTCTACACTAATAGCTTCTTATATGACTGTTGCTTAATGTAGTTGCCTCTGTGATTTAACTGGACTGCTGGAATAAACTTCATCCCTCTTCTTGTAATTTCCCAGAATTCTTCATTCTCCCACTCAAAAACAACAGTTCCTCTTCCTCCATACTGAAGCACCACAGTACTTGAAGGAAAATATTTGCTTAACCATGGTACAGGTAAAACTAAAACCAAACAAATCATAAATAGCTTTGGGAGGTAGGAAGCAGATGTGTTTATTTTCACCTTCAGCAGAAACGAAGGACAGAAACCCTATTGCTAGTGGCTCTAAAGAGCTCCTTTCTTAAGGAAATCTAACAGACATAAGCAGAACATTTTTGACAAATGGTGATTATTGCTTCTATTCCAAAGAAATAAGATACAGCTTTAAAACTTTCCTGATGGTTTGTTTGATACACATTTAATGCTTTATTGTTCAAACCAGAAAGAAACCAAATGAAGACAAAATCATTTAAATTAACAAAACTGCAAGCAATTCAGCTCACAGCTATTAAATATAACTGTAAATTGTCAACATCTAAAGAATGATTGACAAGTGTTACAACATTAAATAGAACAAGTACTGGAAATTCCAAAACTTGATATAAAAATCTAATAAATAAATAAATGGTCATTCACAAAAGGTAAAATGAAACTCAGCAATCATGGAACAGGAAGATATACATTTTTATTAACTGATCAAAGAGCACAAAACAATAGAATAAATTGACAATTTTCAAACTGGAAAATCATTCAAAGTATGACAAAGGTAAAGTTTCCTTCAGACATACATGCTAATTATTTCTGGCTTTAGGGGGCGGTGCTCATTTTGTCACAAAGCCAAAAAGCCAGTGCTGTTTGAAGACATCTCCATGGTCATGTGGCCGGCATGACTAAACGCTGAAGGCGTATGGAACCTTTCCACCAAAGCGGTCCCTATTTTCTACTTGCATTTTACGTGCTTTCAAACTTCTAGGTTGGCAGAAGCTAGGACAAGTAACAGAGCTCACTCCATTACGTGATGCTAGGGATTTGAACCGCCTAATTGCCGACCTTTCTGATTGACAAGCTCAGCATCTTAGCCACTGAGCCACTGTGTCTCCTAAAGTATGACATTATGAGTACCAAAATAGGTAAGTTGATGTAGTTTTCTTGGCACTGTTTCAAAAGTGGTTTCTCATTACCTGCCTCCTAGGCAGGAGAGTGACTGGCCCAAGATCACCCAGTCACCTTCATGCTGAGGCAGGGTGAGAATTCATGGTCTACAAGTTTCTACCGTGATCCCTTAACCACTATGACTATACCAAACTGGTCACCAAAATATCAAAAGCAGTCTATATAACCAACTTTTTAAAAAATTCTACAGAAATTATTGGGATCAGAGCTGGCAGTAAATAAGGAACGTAATTGGTGATTATCCCAATGAAAGTGTCTATAAACATGGTTTCTTTGGTTATAATTTTGTACTTGGAATCATCAGAAACTGCACATGTACAAACATCAAATATACACTGGTGAGCTATCAATATGATGCAATTACAAAAACTATAAAATTGAGTAATTCTGACTGTACTGTAATCACTCCTCTCTGTAGGGGACATCTTGGTACTGAGGGCCAGTTTAATGTAGCAGCTAAGATGCTGACTTAAAAACTAGAAAACTGTTATTTCAGGCTTCCTTTGGCCAATGCTTCTCAATCTGACCTACTGGGCTGTTATTGTAAGGAAAACATGAGACAAGAGGATTAGGTATCTGCTGCCTTGAGACTCATCTTGCATACTGCATCTAGTTCTGTGCACATATTTTAAATTGAAGAAATTAGCTTCAGAGAATGGCAACGAAGACTTAAGATAGACCTGAGAGTGAGAAGAGGTTGAGCGGTTACTCTCGAGAAACAACAGGTCATGTCATTCCTGAGCACTCTTGACAGAAAAAAAGTAAATACCTTTTCTTCTCTCCCTCTCTTTCTCTCTCTCTCACACACACACATTTAAGAATGGAAGATATCAAACAAACAAAAAACCCTAAGCAGGGGATGGGTTGATTCACTCCCTGATCCATAGTTTTCTGGCCAGCGCTGCAGCAATGATTTGCCACTGCTTTATTCCAAGATTTCTTCTCACTTCCTATGGCTGGTTTTCTTCTTCTTGAGATCTTTCAGCCAAATGTCTATGGAGATTCTCCGTCATCCATGTCACGGGTGTCCCAAAAGTGCTTTTTTTCAAGAGGCAACTGGATTGGCTGGGGTGTTTTGTTTTGTTTTTTAAAGACGTTTCGTTTCTCATCCAAGAAGCTGAAAAAGCGAAAGGTTTTATTAAAAAAAAAAAAACCCAGAAAGTCCTCTTGTGGCCTCTTGGAGGGGGGGGGGGAAGCACCTTTGGGACTTTCATCCAAATACTAACGAGCCCAGAGCAGGTAAGTCAGGTGCTGCCACCTGCTGAGATTAGAAACGAATGAAAAACTTGGGTCAGTCACAAACNAAAAAAAAAAAAAACCAACCCAAGAACCAGCCTTCTTCGAGGCGATTTACGGTTTGCTGACTCAAAAGTGGAACGCAGCCATCTTAAACACAGCATAGAAACGGCGGAGGGGGACTCAAGCTACGTGCCCGCTGCGCTTGCGGGCAAACGCTCCCAGAATCCAACCTTTCCGGGGAAGAGTTCCGAGACTCCGCCTCTTCACAAGGAGGGGCCGATCGTCCATGTTGCGTTTGTTTTCCTTTCTTCGATTAATGGTGTTCTGCTTGGAAGCGAACGGCATGCCGCCCCTGGCCGCCCATTAATTGGTGCGTTCGAGAAATTTCTTGCTCCTATCACCAGTTTGCACCGCCCCGCCCCACTTACTTACACCTCTTTATTTACACTCAGTTTCGCGCTTTGAAATACCTCATTCCCTCTTCGTAACCAATCAAATCGATTGGCTCTCAGCCAATGGGCGTGGCCTCCTCTGCCCATCGTCTTCGCCAGTAGAAATGCCCCTCTGTCTTCCATGCCCCGCCCCCTCAGCCCGATTTAGAACGTTTGACTCCGCCCCACCGTTTGGTTTCTCGTTCGGAATAATCGAAACTGCAGGAGGGGGGGTCTCTTCCGGCTTATGCGTGGTCACATTTCAGCATGTGACCGGAAATAGTGTGCGACTCAAATTGGGGTGACTTCCGCTTTTTTTTCCTTTGATTCCCCTTGTCGATGGGAAATTGAGGCAGCGGTTGACCAGGTAAATCTTTATGCAGTGATTGCAGCGGCGAAAAGCATGCCTTGCAGGCACTCTTAAATCGTATGGATTAATGCTTTAATATTCTCCAGTCTTCAATAATAAAAAGCAGTTCTTTTATATGGTGCTGCCCGATAGGTTACTCAGAATAAATAATTCAACATTAATTAATGTAGTAAAGCTTTAAAACAGCGTTAACATTTTCCCTGTATTGCAGAGTTGGGGTTTCAGTGTTTACGCGGGCGGACAAAATCTATGGTAATTTTCCGTAGACTTAGTGAATTATAACATAGAATCTTTTTAATCTTTACGACATTTGTTATTGAAATGTTAAGGAAGGCGAGAGATTGAAACAACCGTTTTAATGAATTGATAGATGCATCTAATACGATATAAATCAACAATTCCCAATCTCTGCTGTCTTTCCAGATATTTTGGACAACAGCATTAAACACTGCGGTAAAACATGTAAAAGAGAGTAGATTGGGAAAACAGGCAGTCACGTTCTATGGATTTATAATCTGTTTGATTTATAGCCCACCTTTTCCTCCCGAGCTTAAGGAAGTGCACATGATTATTGTTCCTTCCATTCCCCTCCAGAAAAACAATCCTGTGAGGTAGGTTATGCTGAGAGTTGGGTAGCTAGAGTCCACTGCCTGCGTATGCCTGCAGAGTCATCTTCTGTGGGTGGACAGATATTCCAATAAAGGAGACTATCTGAAGATCAGGGTTAAAATGAGGGAGGGCAAGGTGTTCTTGGTGCCCTCTGAATTTGGTGGTTTGCTTGCACAATTGCATTCCCCAAATAAGGTAACTAACATAGTGCTAATAAGGAGTGCAGTTTCATTGTCAGTTTATATTTTAGTTGTTTGCTCTCTCAGTGCTGGGCTGTTTGTTCTCTTTGGTTGAGCAATTCTCTTTGGGCAAAGAATTTGGCAATTCTTTTATTTGGGTATTGTTTACTTCTTAATTGTTGATCTGATGTTAGTCTTGGTGTTAATCTATACTGATCTGAATGCGGATTGCTGGTGAGGAGATGCTTTGGTCTCTTCGGCTTGTTGATTGTCTCTTTTGCACAATATGTAGATATTTATATCTATGTGTGCCTATTGATGGCCAGTTTGTAAGAGTGCCAGGCTTCCTGGAATTTTCTAGCCTTTTTGGATTTGGCTTGGTCTAAGATATGCAGAGTTTCCCAGTTGAAACTATGGCTGTTGATGTGTTATGAAGTTAGAGTTTTCATCATGTTTTTGACTGCTAGTTGGTGTTTATTAGTTTTCTGTCTGTTTGTTCTATGTAGCGGCTGCTGCAGTTTTTACACTCTACATTTAGATGATTCTAGTCTTTTCTTCTGGGGCTATCGGGTCTTTTGGTTAACTTAGGATGCTTTGGAGGGCTTTAGTTGGTTTGTGTGCTATACTGATTCCATGTGGTTGTTATGTATGGTCCATTCGTGATTTCTGTTTTTTTTTTTAATGTTTGGTAGTGTTATCCTTTTTACAGCTTGTGTTATATTGGGTTGAGAGGTCAGACACATTTGATGAAGTTACATGGATATCCATTTTGTTGGAAGATACTATATTGATGCTCTATTCCTTTTGCTGCTGTTCAGGGCTGCTGAGTTGTTTGTACTCATCTGAATAGGGTTCTTACACAGAGGTAAGGATTACTATTTGATTGTTTTGGGTGGTTTTTTGATATACTTAAGTTTCTAGTTTGCCATTGCAATCTCTGCTGATCAGGCTATCCAGGAAAGAGTAGTGAGTTGTTTTGAAATACTAGAGTTTTCTTTCATTGCCTTCAAGTAACATTTACGTAATCAAACATTGCTGTATCCTTTTTAAAAAGCAAGTTGTGTTTGTCACACCCAATTTGTTTATGAGGCTGTGCTGTTCATACCAAAAGGAGTTTATGACAGTGCACTAAATAAGTTTCATAAATTTACCTTCCAACTACTAGTTGGCCTTCATGCCTAAACAGTAGCATGTCTTTTTGTAGCAAGTTAACATAGCAGTTTGTTCTGCTTCTTTGTTTTCTCATAACTTTATATGAACATGTGGGAATCCCCTTCTGAAATGTGTAAAACATGTGAACATATTTTGAAAGCAGAAGGGGTTGATCATTTGGGATTTTTCTGTAATCAGGAAGTGATTTTACTCATGCTTGCATTATTCTCCAGTTTCATTTTTATTCCCTTGATTCTTTTGTCAATTTAAATTCCTGTTAACTTACCCTATATACTCTCATTTCTAATTCCTAAAACAGTTAAGCCATCAAGAACTTGCCTTCATTGCTGCCACTCCTATTCAACCATTTATCACCTCTCCGAACTATCAATAAATTTTAGATTTTATAGATTGAGGACATTTTGCTCCAGATTGTCATATTAGTCCGAATCAGTTGGTTGTTCTCTTATTAATACATACATACATACATACATACATACATACGTCATTGTAGTTCTGTTAAAGTTGTGCTCATTGTAGTTCTGTTAAAGTTGCACAACGTTTCAGCAGAATCTCATCTGCCATCATCAGGCTTCTGTATACAGAAGCCTGATGATGGCAGATGAGATTCTGCTGAAACGTTGCTACAACTTTAACAGAACTACAATGAGCTACAACTTTAACAGAACTACAATGACGTGGGATAATACCCGAAGGAAGCTAAACAGCACAAATGTAAGTACCCGCGAGAGCTTAAAAAACATATATATATATATATATATAATATAATATATATATAATATATATATATTATATATATATATATATTACATATATATATATATATATACACACACACACACACACACAACACCACACACACCACACCACCAGTAAAATAAATAAATAATAATAATAATAAAAGGGAGCAATAAGAACTTTATCAGGGCAACCGTTTCTTGACTTCAGATCGGCCCTGGGCATGCCAACCGCCTTGTCACAAATCATATTCAATTACTATATTCTAATTTTAATCAAAATGGCAGATGTAGCACCTCTTAGGCCCCTTGCTTGAAGACAAAAGCCAAATCAAAACACAATGGAAATTCTAAAGCCTCAGAAAGGGATGCCTAAGGCACCATAAGGCCATACAAAGCAAATAGACAGGCATACTCGAGAGGTCCATGCTGTATCTCAGGGTGTCTCCTCTTCCAGTCCGTCAGTTTCTTCACACCTCCTCCTCCCCTAGATATCTCCCTTTCATCCAGGCGCAGCTTGACTCCACAAGGACAACAGGTCCAAGTGTCTGGAACACCGACCAGACGGGCCCCTGAAGCCACATTCACTCCGATAGTGCTGGTCCTCACCAGGGTGACAGTTGATTGAGGAGGTCCCAGAAAGGATGAAACCTGGAGGGAAATGGCTATTCGCCAAAGGATTGCAGTGGGGCTCCAACACGGTGTAATGTCCAGACCTTACCCTATGGCTACCGACCAAGAGCTCCAACCTCTGAGGTCACTGACCAGGTCGGAACAACACCAGACCCAGGTACTTTACAGGGGAAACCCCCTCCAAGGGTGGAGGAGGAGGAGGAGAAGTAAATCAAATCCTTCAAATGGCCAAGTCTGAAGTGGGATCAATGCACGAAGCAAGCCCCTGTCAGAGGCAGACCTCTTAGAAGGGAAATGTCTGAGGATGAAGGCCTTATTCCTGACCAGCCTGCTTTTACAGGTTTATTCCACCACAGCTTTTCAAATCTCTCTTGTTTAAGGCAAAGAACATTGCAGGGCTAAACAAGCCAAAACCATCTGACACACCTGACCCTTCAGGGGAGGGACCAGAGGATATGATCTTCAACCAACCAGTAGTTGAAGCAGAAGTAATTCCAGTTCCTGCCATATTCGGACCTGGTACAGAAGCAGTGGGGCTTCTGCAGTGGTATACACCTCCCCAACTGGACATGATTGGAATATTTCAATTTGGACCCTGATTTTGAAAAATTACTAGGTACCCCTGAGGTAGACGAGCCTATAGTGGCTTTAGCGTCCCCCTCTATTCCCAGTGAGGTACTGGAGGCCTTAAAGCCGGAGGAAAACGGGTCGAGCTAGCCCTACGCAGAGCTCATCAGTCTGACGCGTGGGCTACCAGATCAGCCACGGCTGCCTCCCTTCTTCATGCGGTCCGTCTCTTAGATGGCTTCGTCTTTTGAAACAACACGTTCCTTCTTCTAACATCAGGGCGCACCAAGATATCGCCAAATGTACGGCAGCTGTTGAATTTTTCTGCCAATGCTACCTATCACGCAGTCAAGTTTTCAGCAAGGGCCATTACCTCACATGTCCACGCGCGTCGCTTGCTAGGTTAAGAACCGGCAAGCCGACTTCAAACACAAATCCAAACTGGGTCTCATCCCCCATTGCAGGAGATAGATTGTTGCCTTCCCTGGATCCGCTACTAATTGAAACATGCAACAGAAGAAAAATTCTCCCTTCCTTTTTCGGAAGTCAGATCCCAGAAGCCCAATCCTTTCAGAGGGGATCCTTCAATCTTTCTATCACGGGATCCTCTCCTTCCAGATACCAGGACCCCCAGGTTAGACCAGGACAACAACCAGATAGGTCCGACTCAGTGATAGAAGTAGAAGGGGTGGTCAATCCAAAAAATCCTTTCAGGAAACAGGGAACAGGCCCTCCAGGACCAAGATAACTCCCGGGCCCAGTTCCCATTGGCGGACGTCTTAAGTTATTCGCTGACCAATTGGACTCCTCTACCTCTGACGCTGGGTCAGAGATACGGTTAGATTTGGACTCGCGCTGGAGTTTAGATCCACTTCCCAGATTCCTTCATGTCATACCCTCCTTCCAGAGACCCGGTCAAGCGTAATCTCATGGGTTCCGCTATCAACATCTACTGGATATACAAGCCATCCAACCAGTAGCAACCAACCAAAGAGGGCAAAGTTTTTATTCACATCTTTTTGTTGTGCCAAAAAATTCAGGGGGTGGAGAGCGATATTAGATTTGAAACCTCTCAACCGTTTCTTAGTATATCGCAAATTTAAAATGCATACCTCCATCAATATATACTGGACCATCAGGAAGGGGATGTGCTCACGTCCATAGATTTGACAGAGGCGTACCTGCACGTTGCTATTTCGGCCCTCCCATTATAGGTTTCTGAAATTCTGCTACAATAACCACCATTTTGAATATGTGGCCCTTCCATTCGGATTAGCTCTGCCCCCAGGACCTTCACGCTAGCTGCCCACCTCAGGAACATCCGGTATGCCTCCAGTGTTATCTGTATTTTGATTTTATCTCCTCTCCACCATCAAGGCAGTCATAGACACTCAGACACATTATTATCCCTACAAGAGCATGGGCTTTAATAAATTGGAAGAAGAGTCAATTAACACCTTCGACTCG
This sequence comes from Laticauda laticaudata, assembly GCA_004320025.1. NCBI lineage: Eukaryota > Metazoa > Chordata > Lepidosauria > Squamata > Elapidae > Laticauda > Laticauda laticaudata. The sequence goes on along the minus strand of BHFT01014553.1, from coordinate 23,385 downwards.
GTTAATTCATTTAGGGGCCTCATAAGAACGGTAGAAGGCAAGGTTTATCTTGTCACCAAATAGACTAAATAGCATTCAAAAATTGGTTAAGGAGATCAGGGCGCTTAAGAGGGTGTCCTTAATGGACCTATTAAAATTGTTGGCAAAAGATTTCATGTATTCTATTATTCCTTGGGCCCACCTTCACACTAGATCCCTCCAGTGATTTCTGCTACCGTACCAGCGATCGGCCGAAGCAACTCCAGCACCAAAATCAGGTTCCGCCCAAGGTTCTCAAATCTCTCCTCTGGTGGTCCAAACCGATTATCAACAGAGGCTGTTCTTTCAAGGAACACAAAGGCTCACCATACCACAGATGCCAGTCTGTTCGGATGGGGAGCTCACGTCCAGTCGCTCACAACCAAGGCCGATGGTCTGATATAGAACAGTCATGTAGCATAAACTGGCTGAAACTTTGCGCAGTACACCTGACCCTTCGCAACTTCTTTCCCCGGTACGCGGTCAGCACATACTGATACTGACAGACAAGGTAACAGCCAAAGCTCACATAAACAAGCAGGAGGCACACAATCGAAGCAGCTAATGCCGGGAAGTGGAGCGCCTGTGTCGCTGGGCGGAGAACAACATACTTTCCATCAAAGCAGAACACATTTTGGGTCCGTTGAATACATAGCAGACTGGCTAAGCAGGACCACCATAGATCAATCGGAGTGGCGCTCCACCCATCCCTGTTTCAAGAAGCGGCACGGACATTTGGTCAGCCGGTGGTGGACCTATTTGCTTCACCTCTCAACACTCTGCTCCGAGATTTTTTTCCGGTACCCATCCCAAGGGGCAGAGAATTTCAACTCGCTCCACTATCGTTGCGCCAGGGCTCCTGTATGCATTCCCTCCACTTCGCTGGTTCCCAAAGACATCCAGAAGTTACTAGATGAGAGAGCTGAATTACTTCTAGTAGCGCCTTATTGGCCCAGACTGCCATGCTTCTTCAGACCTCCGCAGTCTCTTGGTAATCCCTCCTGGAGAATCCCATCAGAGAAAATCTCATTAACTCAGGGGCCCCTTCAACATCCGGACCCTCATAGTTACAACTGACCATCTGGAATTGAGTGGAGTGGTTTGAGAGCGAAAAGTTTTCCAACAGAGTTATGGACACTATCCTAGCCGCCAGACGGCCCCCAACAATTCGCATTTACAACGCCACATGGTCCACCTTCTGCAAATGGTGTAGTAAGTTTCAAATTGATCCTGCCTCTCTCCTCTATCGCCAGATTCTAGAGTTTTTACAGGAGGGACTTGATAAGGGGTTGTCACCTAATACATTAAAAAGGCAGATGGTGGCCTTGGCATCAGTTTCCACGCGTGAGGGCCTCAGTTCTCTTTTCACATCATCCACGCATAAGATCTTTTCTTCGGAGGCCACCAATTTGCGCCCTCCAGCAGTGCACCGTTATCCCACCTGGGACCTTAAGGTCCTTGTCGCTCTCACTAAAGTTCTTTTCAAACCTTTGAAAATGCCAAGTCTCCAATTTCTCACGTACAAAGTAGTTTCTCTGGTAGCGATCACCTCCGTTCGTTGTATCTCAGAAATTGCAGCCTTGTCTGTCAGACAAGATCTCTGTGTTTTTCATGCTGATTGAGTGGTCCTTCGTCCCGATCCCACATTTATACCCAAGGTCAATTCAGTTTTTCATAGAGCACAAGACCTTATTCTTCCAAATTTTTGCCCCAGACCATCAACAAGGGATGGAAAGACAATGGCATAAGCTTGATGTGAGGCATGCTCTGCGAATCTATATCAAAACGTACAGCGGCTTTCAGGAAATCAGAGGCTTTATTCATGTCCTTTCAGCCCAATTCTCAGGGTTACAAGGTTTCACCATGTACGATAGGCCGTTGGACATGGGCGGCAAATAGCAAAACATATCAGACCCAATCTGTGCAGGTGCCTAGGGGCATACAACAGCTCATTCAACAAGGAGTGCAGCCAACTTTGGCAGCATGGGCCACACAGGCATCAATAACTGAAATCTGTCAGGCGCGGCTTGGGCTTCCCCATCGCCCTCTCATTAGACACTACAAAAATTGATGTGTTTGCTTCTGCTAAGGCTTCTTTGGCAAAGAGTTATTGCAACGGGTCCACAGGGACCAGAGAGGAGATTCCAGACCAGACGGAGTCCCTCCTGTAGCGACAGGCCAAGCTTTGGTATGTCCACTACTGGGATGCTCTGAACAGTCATTAGGAGAAAGGACGTTGGTATTCTACCTAATACGCCCATTCTCTTTGAGCTGTGAAGAGCATCCAGCCCCACCCTTTTTTTCCATCTGGTGGGGTCCTGTTTCGGCTAATGAACTTTGACAACGGTGAGGATGAGAGCGCTTATTCTCTCCGTCTTTCACCAAAACTGGGGAACACTGAGGAGGAGCACGTGGAGTAGGAGGAGCATTCCACAAATTCAAGCCAGCCTATGAATGCGGAGACTGAAGCACCTCCCCACTACTGGATGCTCTTCACAGCTCAAAGAGAACGGGCGTGTCAGGTAAGTACCAACGCCCTTTCTCTTCATAAACCTAGGTTTTGTTCTAAGAAATCTCTTATTTATTTATTTTTTTAGCCAAAGGAATTAGTTATGATTCATTATTTATTTTTTTGAGATGGATGTTATGATAGAAATGTAAGGGGTCAAAGTTGTACAGTGATAGCAACAGAAGTGCAGGCATATATTGTAAGGGAATTGTAAAATGGCTGAACTTTAAGCCTCTTATCTCCAATAAAGAATAAAACTGCCAATTCTTACAGTATTATTTACAGTGACTTTCCTCCTTCTCCACCCCTAAATCCAGTGAAGCTTAGTGATTGAAGGTCATTTTAGCAGGGACTGTTTGAATGTTGCTTGGGAACAAAGTTTGATGCCTACATACATAGCAACCTTTATGGAAAGGGCACACACATGTGTAAATTGTAGCTTTTCCTTGCAAAATGCACAGATGGAAAATCTAATTTCCTCGATTGTAACTGGCATAAATTTTATGATGAAAGCTGCCACTTGGGGAGATGTAACATGTGACTCATAATTTGGACAGTTTTTTTGCAGATCTGGAACTCCCCCCCTCCACAAATTCCGCACACCCTGTTCTTGGAGCTTAGCTATGCCGAGGAACAAAGCTTTTTTTCTGTTTTTTTTTTTACTGTTGAACTTTTTAAAATTGCAATTTTGATTTTATAATTTGATCTGGCTGGATTGATTGTTGGGTGGTTGGCCTTATCCCAAGCAAATGCAAATGAGGTATGGAGAAGATTGAACCCCCACCTCCCATGTATTTTGCTTCTAGAGTCTAGTTATTGTGGAAGACTTCTTCCAACCCTGCTGTCTTTGGGTAGAAAGTTGGATTAGATGAATCTAGTTATTGTGGAATACTTCTTCCAACCCTGCTGTCTTTGGGTAGAAAGTTGGATTAGATGACCTTTGATTGTTTCCAAATCTGCAAACCACCATCTGATATAACAGTTGTAGATATTAGGGAGGGGGATATGATTTTCTCATCTCTCACATGGATCAACTGACAGAAGCTGGAATAGGATGGCCCAGCATTTTCATACTTGCTTTCATTCTGCCATTGAATCTACTGAACAATAATACTAAAGAAGTGAGTGTCAAAACTTCTTACCAGTTGTTCATTTTTCCTAAAAGATCACTCATGTTCAAAAACCTTCAGGGGACTTCCTGTGTTGTTTAATTTATAAACTATTAAAACTCTCATGTATGTAACTTTACCTGGATGAAAGGGTGTATAATAGGGCAAAATTTTATCAACAGAGCTGAAATGGGTTAACTACAGAACCTGTTGTTTCTGAGGAATGAAATTTGGGAAAATTGTGACTAATGTGATCTGGCTGCTGCTGCTGCTGCTGTCACATGATCCTCATTTTCAATGTTCTGTGAATTTCCTAACCATTCCTATAGCCCCTTCCACACAGCAGAGGGAGAGAGGGAGGGCAAACCAGCAAAAGGAAATCCTGCACACTTTTCTCACCCAACTTTCTCCAGGCCTACTCAACCAGTGGCACCCCTTGCACACCTCCACACACTGACCCTGACTTATTCCATTCTCAGTCTCCAATCTCACCACACATAGCACCTCTTGCATACTCCTGCAACTCCCATGTACTCCTATCAGTCTGCATCACCCTCACATACACTATCCGACATGTGTAGATTTATCATCCATCCCAATGTACCATTCCTAGTCCATGCCACCCATTCACACACTCTCCCTAACCACACAAAGTCTCTCACAGAACCCCTTCCAACTCACGTATTTCCCTTCATGACTTCCCTGACGCATGGGACATTTGTTGCACCTACTCACACCCTTCCTGACCCACAATGCCCACATACACCACAGCTAACCTTGCTACCTCCCCAGCAGCCATTTATCTGTCTGCTGGCCTTTATTTACAAAGAAAATGGGCAGCTGGAGGGAGGGGTGGAGTGGAGTTTTGGATGCTTTCCTGACAGCTTGACAGTTCCCACAAGGAAATTCAATGGGGAAGAAGATAGGAAGTCAGATTCATTCCTGGTCGCACAGAATAAGTCCTATCTTATTCTAAACAAATATTAAAAGTGAATATTTGTATTTAGATTTATTTCAGCTCATTCTGGGTAAGTGCTTTTTTATTCTTATACCCCTCCTATCTGTATTAGGATATTGCATTTCTTTGCCTGCATACCTTGTGAAGAAGTGGTAGTGGTGGATTCCACTTGCCATGAACATTGTGCAACCATGGCAAGTCAGTCTGATCTAATTCAAAAATATGCTTGGGTTTCTATTGAATATGCCATCCCAAGTTCCTTGATAAAAAGAATAGCTTTAACATCTAGAAGACCTTATATATGTGTTTCCTCTTTTCACCTCTCTTATTTCCCTCAAAACAGATGGTCCATTGACAAGATCACGGATGACACATCTGTACATGAATATCAACTTCACTGCTCACTCCGAGGATGAGCAAGTTGTGTAACTTGCAGAACGCTGATTTGGAGCACAGTCTTCCTGCCATTGCTTCCTCATTTTCATACTCCCCAGGATTTTCTCCACATTACTTTTCTCCTGAGAGAAGAAGGGCAATTTCTGATGTGCGGCGAACCTTCTGTCTCTTTGTGACTTTTGACCTTCTCTTCATCTCACTTCTCTGGATAATTGAACTGAATGTGAGTCAGAAAGCTTGCTTTTGCAAATAAGATCTTGTCTCCTGACCTCCCTTTGCCCCTACCCCACTCCCAATTTGCTCAAATAATTAGGGAAATAAAAGTTTCCCAGATACACTTTTCTTCACAGCTATTGCAGTAGATGAAATACAGTGCATCAGTTGGAGATTCCCAACCTTGTATTGGGTAAATAATTGCCCAGGCTAACTGTAGCATACTAGACAATTTCAAAAGAAGCCACACTTCTGTTTAGCAATCCATTATTTGTAGCAACCTGTTACTGTGCTGATACCAGCCTGTCTCCATCTGAGTAGTTATGCTCCATTAGGAATCTCATCAGGGGTAGGACTCAAATTTCTTAACAACCAGTTCTGTGGGTGTGGCTTGGTGGTCATGTGACTGAGTAGGTGTGGCTTGTATGTAAATATTGTAAATATTTATATAAATATTGAATTTTTTTATTAAAAAAAGAGCAATTTTAACCCAAAATCAGGCAAAGCAGGCAGGCGGATTGAATTGCTTGCAGAATTCACTCATAGATCTACCTTTCTACAATCTGCTGCTGAGTCTGCACTGAAAAATAGAAGCTTTAGTCCTAAGGAAGGTCAACTCTGCTCTCTGGCAATTCCCCCCCCCCCCCCCA
>BHFT01014553.1:0-17517 GCA_004320025.1 Laticauda laticaudata | reverse complement strand
CCCCCCCCCCCCCCCAAATACCACAGCTGACTGGGCCTCAGGGAAGCCTTCTGGGCGAAGCAGTACAACAGCAATTTAGATTAGCTAGAAAGCAAGAAATCCCACAATTTTCTGCATTCTTGCTAATCTAAAAGGAGTGACTGCGTGGGAAGGGGCGGGAGGGGAGGGATCAGCCAGTGGCACAATTTGCCTTTTCTCCGAACTGTGCAGAATCGTAGCAACTGGTTCTACAGAACCAGTCTGAACAAGTAAAATCCTACCCCTGAGTCTCATCTTAGGAACACAGCTATTTATCAGTAAAAGCAAGTTATTGGCTCATGTACTAAGATTTGTATGAATGCTTGTTAGTTGCCAATTTTTGTTTGCAAGTTTTCATATTAGAAGACAAGAGTAAAAAAAGACTAGTATTTCATTAAGATTTTGGGTCTGATTTCCTGGTCTTTTCAACTTTAAACACAAAATAAGAGGGGCTGAATCAAACATACAAGTTTTTAATTTCATTTAACTTGTAAACCTGCTTGGGACAAATATAATGATTAACCTCTTGGGAATGTTCTAATTGTTAGGCATAGAAGGAAGGCCACTTCATGTCTCCACCTATAAACAAACCTACATATATCAATGCTATTGTTGCTACAGGTTAGTGAAGTAATAACTTAGGTAAATTATTTAGCTTACATGTTATGCTATAAGAATAAAAACTAATTTGATTTTAAGGAAAAACATTCCTTCCTGGTTGCAAACCTGTCCCAATTGGTTCCTCAGAGCATTTGAAAATACTGCTCCCTGTAGGAGTAATTATACTCCTACTCATCTGCAGCAATTAAAATTATAAATATACAACTTTAAGCAATTCTTCCAACCTGGGACCTTCTTAATTTATTGGCCAAGTGTCCAGAGGAAATGAAGTTGTATTCTATGTCGAAATGGTAACTAATTGTGTCAATATATACTAGAGCAGGAGTGTCAAACTCAAGGCTTGGGGGGTGGATCTGGCCCACAGGGTGCTTAGATCTGGCCTGCAGGGCTACCCTGGAAACAGCGAGGGACCAGTCCCGAGCTCTGTTTTTTCTAGCAGAGGTTTGCAGGAGGCCATCCCAGCCAAAAGCGGAGCTCAGGAGCCCATTTTTGCAGACTGCTCGGGCCACCACAGGTGCCCCCTGACATAGTGATGTAATGCTGGCCATGCCCATCCTGGCCACACCCACCCTAGCTCCCCCCAAGGTCAAACACAATCCTGATGCAGCTCTCAGTGAAATTGAGTAGAAGAGCTCCTGTAGAAGAGCTTCTGAACAGAAATTTCATTAAGCATAATTCAATTTACAAAATGTTTAATAACTACGGAGCATTATATTCTTAGTAAACAAAATATTTCTCAATATAGCATATCAATAAGAACAATCATTGGAAATAGAAAGAACCATATGATTGAAATGAAATGTTTTGAACACTCTACCTTATTCAATGCAACATGTCAATATATTCCACAGTAGGAACCATTGTGAGAAAGTAGCTCAAGTACAGTAACTTATACATCTCTTGAATGCAACTCTATTTTAGACTTGGAAACCACAGCTTATTTAATAGGCAAATGAGTAGAGATTCATCATATGGCCTTCCATTCACTCTGCTTTCTTGCTTTCAAAGGATTAGAAAAAAGGGGTTTTTTTGAAAAGAAGGGAAACAATGAAAAGCCTGAATACCATATTCACAGGAAATGACACATGGTTTTGCTGATAATATTGGAGCCTCAAATGAGCCAATTGGTTTTCCCAGAACAGAATCCACAAGTAAAGGAAAACTAGTTCTGCTAGAAGCAGGATTCAGTCTTTCCATTGTATAGAACAGTTGTTTCACAACTCAGTCACAAAAACAAATAGAGGGAAGGGAATCTTATTTTTTTATTTATTTTATTTATTTTGATTTGTCAAATCGCTTACAAGATAATAGGTATAAGTATACACATAGTTATGAATAAATGAAATGGGTACATATAAGAAAAATAAAAGAAACCACATAGGATAGGGATGGCAGGCAGGTTGGTGTGCTTATGCACACCCCCTACAGACCTCTTAGGAAAGGGGTCAATAGAGACAATCTAAGATTAAAATTTTTGGGGTTTGGGGAAGAAACCACAGAGCCAGGTAGAGTATTCCAGACTTTGACCACTCTGTTGCTGAAATCATATTTCCTGCAATCAAGTTTGGTGCAGTTAACCTTGAGTTTGTATCTATTGTGTGCTCTTATGTTGTTATGTGTTGAAGCTGATGTATTCATTGACAGGTTTTTATATACCATACTTAGATCAGACCAAAGACGATGTAATCAAGGTTTTCTAGGTCTAGAATTTCAAGTCTGGTGGCATAAGGTATCCTACAACGAGTAGAGGAGTGGAGAATTCTTCTTGTGAAATATTTCTGGACTTTCTCAACTGTGCTAATAACAGATATGTATTGTGGGTTCCAAACTGATGAGCTGTATTCAAATATTGGTCTAGCAAATGTTTTGTATGCTCTAGTTAGTAGTGTGATATTACCAGAGAAAAAGCTACGTAGGATTAGGTTAACAACTCTTAATGCTTTTTGCTATGTAGTTACAGTGGGCTGTAGCACTTAGATCATTAGAATGAGTATTTCAAGGTCCTTTACAGAGCTTGGATCTTCAATAAGGTCTTGACTATTTAGCTTGTATTATTTTCTGAATTTTTTTTGCCATATATAAGACAGAGCATTTATTTGTTGAGATTTTGAAGTTGCATTTGTTTTGACCATTCTGCTACATAGTCAAGATCTTTTTGAAGGGTAGCAGTATTGTCTGTGGTATTGAACAGCTTTACATTATCAGCAAAGAGAACGCAGTTGCTCTTAATATGATCACAGAGGTCATTTTATGTAGATATGAAGAGACTTGGTCCTGGAAAACATTGCCTTGGGGGACACCAATATTGACAGGTACAGAATTTGATAGGACACTCCCAGTTTTGACCATTTGTTGTCTGTTTTGACAGGAATGCTTCTGTCCATTTATGCAGGTGTCCAGAGATACCATAAGATTTTAGTTTTAAGAGTAGGTTTGTCATGTGCCATTGAATCAAAGGCTTTACAGAAGTCTATGTAGATTGCGTCTATTGTTTTGCCCTGATCAAGTTGTGTAGTCCATATGTTCTTGCGGTGTAAAAGTTGCAGATTACAGATCGTTGCAGATGTGTAAAAGTTGCAGATAGTTTTTTTCTGAAACCAAATTTTTTATCAGGGAGTAAGTGGAGGATCCTCTTAAGTGGAGGATAATGGATTGGTGAACAATTGATTCAATGACTTTTACAGGTGACGCAGCATAAGGAGAATTGGTTTGTAATTTTCAACTCGGGCTGGGATCTCCTTTTTTGAAGATGGGGATGACGTGGCTTGTGACCATAGTTTTGGCAAGGAGCTGGTCTTGAAAGATTTGTCAAAGATTGTGCTTAGAGGTTCGGCTACCGGCAATGGATAGCTTTTTTTAAGAAGCAGGACATATTTGTCCATAGATAGCAGATGGTTTAAGATTGGTGTAGTGCTTTTTCAACATTGTTTTTTAATAAAATCATTAATATAATGAGATCATTGAGTTTTCTGTGCTTTCGACTAGGAAATACTAGGCATGATCCATTGCTGTTTACAAATACTGAGCCAAAGAATGTTTAAAGTGTTGGCTTTAATGGTGTCATCATTGCAGTCTTTACCATTCAGTCCTATCGGGTGGATGGACTTGTGATCTTTTAGTTTGTTGTTTACAAAATTGTAAAAAGCATGGTGGAATTGGTGCATAGAAGGTTTCCTCTCTGTTTAATGTGATAATTGGTGCATTCAGTCTTTATCTGGTGGCATAAATTTTTGTATCGGCTTTTGAATTTGGCAAGTGAGCAGATTTGTTTTTTCCGCCAGAGTGATATCTTTTTGGATTGAGTTTCCTTATTGTTATGGGTAATCTGTTCTTTTTTGTTTGTTAGTTTGGGAGTTTGTTATTGGTACATATAGTTTGATGACTCTTTGACTTAAAGTAAAAATAATGTTTGTAATGGTCTTCAACAGTATTGCATCAAATGAATAGAGATTGCCAATAAGGGGATGAGAGATACATTGTCTATAAGATCATAGTTGCCTTTTTTGAAGTTATAATTGGGATTACGTCATTGCAATTTTTGTGTGGGCGTATGTTGAGATAAAAAGTCAATCATATTGTGGTCACTGTTGGAAAAAGGTTCTTATAGTTTGTATTCCATAAAAATTAAATTCAAAATATTACAGAAGAATGAGATCGAGGCAGTTGTTAAGTCTACTATTGTTTGGTTACTAAGTGTTCCAGTCCCAGATTTGTAACAGCATTGTAGAAGGTTGCATGTATGGGTTCAGTTGTACATTCGTTTAGGGTCCAGTAATAATGAAGGTAGATTGAAGTCACAAGAAAGAAAGAAAGATAAAAGTGTGTGGGCAGGATGTTGCCCATGTTAGTAGTGAATTTAGCTTGTTTACATGTTCAGTGTCATCATCTTCACACTCATAAGAACAAATGGAGACAGAAGAATCTCCATAATGTCTACATCTGCTCTAGATAACTGAGGGATTCAACAATATAACCATTTACAGATGTTCTGGAGTAGAATTTCTATGAACACCGACTAAAATAGCAAATGACTTGCATTCACAGAAGTTATCTAAGTCAATCTGCAGAGGTCAATATAGTCTAACTCTGGGCTAAGGATTCTTGTAGAGCTGTTTTTTTGTCAACCTCATCAACTTGTAAAATGTGTGAAATTCAATTCCTAGAATTCTCTAGCCTAGGGAGAAACACTAGAGGAAAGCATTTAGAGGTGAAATAGCACATAGTTCAGGGCAGGTACTTTTTAGATATATTTTCTTCTGACACCTAATAAAAGTAAGATTGCTATTTGCTAGTACCTATTAAATGTTTTAATTCACATCATAATTTGTTGGTAGCTTTTAGACTATGCTGGTCTGAATAATTTTACTAATGTTGCACTTTATATTCATATTATGTATCTGATGCTTGGTTTGTCACTCTTAACATTCATGTTGAATGCAGCATTCATGTTGAACAGCTTTTCATGTTGAAAAGTTTATAACTTTTCACTTATCATTGCCGATACTTTTTTGAGAGGTCCAGATTTAACAGGGAGCATTAAGATGAAAAGAGCCTGTCATTGTTAGGCGGAATTCAGACAAATATGTGAGGCTAGAGAAGTGCGCAATCCCAACCAGAGAAATATCAAACCAATTAAGAATAATGATCCCAATAACATTCAGAATATTTTAATGGTAACTGAGTAGAGAAAAATAGAATAATTCTGCCCTGCAAAAAGTGGGAGTTCTTCCAGTAGTCTACTGAATAACTACAGTATTGTTGAAAGTAATCAATGGGACAATCTGACTATCCAGGACCTGACCCCCCAATTAGCTACAAATTATGTGCATATTTTTGAAGATGATTTGGGGAAGATTTATGGATCTGTCTATATTGATTCCAGATATTTTTCCCTGACAGGTTTTTTTATATATTATCATTGTATGAGCAAGATTAATTAAATAAATACAGTAAATAATGAGGCTGGCCTCAGTGACAATGGAGGTTATGATGAGATTCTGCACCTCTGCCAAGAGTACATATTTAGTCTCCATTTTGGATTAGTTGTAGTTAGGCCTTAATGTAGGATAGCAATTCTATCAATATATTGCCCAGTTACTCTGTTGTTTAGGGTGGGGGGAAGAAACCTTGGGACTATGATTGGAGCTTTGTTATTTATGGCTCAAGATGGAATTATTGCCACAAGAATTCAAGTTGAACTAGAACTTGTTGCAATTTGAATGTGAACTTAATTTATATTTGTCCCAATATATTAGTCTTCCTTTAGTGGACTAGTTGATTCACATTGCTATTTAATGCCTTTTATTATACCTATTTCAGTGGATCAGAGTAGTGATTATATTCATAATTTGGCTGATCTATAAAATCCCCAATAAACTGGTCTAAAGACGCTATCATTCCAAATTAAACTTACTGCTGTCAGGTGCAAAAATCAGGAGCTAGGATAAAGTTCAAAAGTACTAAAAGTTTATTTCAGGCTACCTGTACACAGAACATGATCTACTAACAGTCAAGGCAAATTGGCACTAGGTAAGAGTCAACAGACTTCAACGTGGCTGGACTTAAGTCTCTTACGAGGGTGTAGTAACTCCAAACTGATGATGCATTTGACCCAACCCTTGGACTCACTCTGGTCATCTTCTATAGCTACCCTTTCTTGTAGAACTAACCCATATTCAATTTTCTCAATAATTTATAACTAAAAGATATGTAACATAAATTATGAGTCAAATCAGAATGGATTGGAGCCAATTGCAGTGCTATATGTTATTCTTCTGAGCTATCCAAAATTACCTAGAACAGTGCCCCTTCCCCAACCTTTTGGGCACCATGGTCTGGTTCCATGGGGAGAGATTTTTCCATGGATCAGAGGGATTGTGGTTTTGTGTGCTATCTGCTTCACTTCTTTGGATGGTCTGGTATACTGGACCAATGTTGGTCCACAGACTCCTAGAAGAAACTTCCTGGGGTGTCTTTCGAACCATTTCAAGCATAAAACTTCAGCAAATGCCCTACCTCAAGTGCAAAATTGCTGTTCTTGAATACAAAATGTGCTTTTTCAAAAATTTTGGAAATGTTTCAAGCTGATAATAGTCCTTCATATATTATGTTTCGAACATAAAACAGATGGTTTTATACTCAAAACAGTTTTGTATTCAAGATACAAATTGTGCATTATCTTAAAACTTTCCTTGTGTCTCCAGAGATGTATGTTAATGCATGATGAGAGACTATGCTGGTTGGTTTTGAATTCTGGGAATTGTAGTCCTACCATACCTGGAGGTACCAATTTTTTAAAAAAAAACAAAGTTTAAATAAAAGATAAAGGTTTCCCCTCTCTGGTTGTGTCTGGCTCTGGGGGGCAGTGCTCATAGTAAAATCCCAGCTAATCATTGTCTATCCATCAAACTCTATTGTCATTTTCTTTAATCTTATTTACTTTCAGACTATCAAAAGTATCCAGGTCAATTTAAAGGAAGAAGTCATCCATTACAAATTTAAAACATCCTTTTTTGACATATTTGTAAGTATTCTGTTGCAATTGTCTTTTTTTTTTTTAAATGGAGGCTTTTCTTTTTGTCAGGGCAAATTATTGCTAAATAATTCACAAGGCTATTAAAACATGTCAGCTGTTGCATTTCAGAGAATTATTTTTCAGTCTCTAAAATCTTCCTACAATGCCAGCAGTTTTCATAGTCTTCTATTAATTTAGTTCACTCAGAAATAATTGTGTTGTTTTGTATTTCTCAGAACTTCATCATTGTTCATAAATATATTGTATATATATTTTTATTAGCTCTTGGCTTTTTTCCGGTTCTCGGTGCTACTTCTTGCATATGCTGTTTTTAAACTCCGTCATTGGTGGGTCATAGCGGTAAGAGAAAATTCTTAACAAAATATATGTTTAATTATGTAACTTTGCATCTTCCCAAGCTGCTCTTGTTAATGGAACTTCTTTTTTCTTTCTCCCTCTTTCCTCTTCACCTCCAAGATCACTACATTGGTGTGCAGCACTTTCCTGATAGTAAAAGTTATCTTCTCAGACGTGAGTTCATGAAAAAATAGGTTCTATCTGAAATTTTGCAGCCACCTTTTTAATGGTTGGAGCAGATTAAAATATCCCGTATTAACTCATGGGAATTTAGTTCACCATTAAAATTCCATTGGTGGTAATGGTGGAGGTACAGAAATATGCTTACAAATAAAGTACTTTATCCATAACAGCTGATCTTCCAGGATGGTGAATAACAGTCTTTAAGGAATACTGAATATATTGACCTTTGTTAAGCTAACACCCACCAAATGTGTTGGCTGTAATTCCCATACACTGCAGGAAGTTTGCATTTAGTGATTAAAATTGAGACTGCTATGTGAGGCTTATGATCTTATTTCAGCTTCCCTTAGCATACTTGTAAAGATCATAAATACAAGGATTGATTGTATAGTGACGTTTTCATCACCATCATAACTGCTAAATGAGGTGGTCACTATATGAAATTTAGCTGTAGTCAGGGGTCATATGCCTGAAATGTATGAAGGTTATAGATCCATTCCAACTGGAAGGCTCTAATAAATGTTAAGTGATCTCCAATATGTGCCTTGAAACTTCTCTCCTTTTTTCTGTCTTTATACAACAGCTGCTGACCAAAGGGGCATTTGGCTACCTTCTACCCATTGTTTCCTTTGTCCTTGCCTGGTTAGAAACATGGTTCTTGGATTTCAAAGTCTTGCCACAGGAGATAGAGGAAGAACAATGTGAGTCTGCTTATCCAGTGAGGACGGTGTGTCAAATAAAGCTGCTCTTCTACCTATTAAAATAGTGTTACCAGCTTTCTTGGTGAGGCATTCATAGACTAAGCTGAAAAGTTATGATAGTTTGGCCAGCTGCTACACAAGCAAAATCTGCTTTTCTGAATCCAAACATACTACAAGGAGTTGCTTGGTTGTCCAGCAGAATCTACAGGTTCATGGTCTGCTCTGATGTAATTAGATTTTTATGTGACTTTGATGTTGTGGTTATGATTTGCAGTTATTTGCAATGCAGATGAGTTAGTGGCCGGCAACTTTTTAAAATACCGTTCAATAATCATGAAATCTAAACTGGGATTCTAGAAGAAAGACTGGAGATTTTAGTATGTGATATTGGAGTGGGCTGTATGTTTGGCTCTTATTCTATTAATACCCCAAAAGTATGCTGGTGACAATTTCTAATTTGTATTAGAAATAGGAAGGCCCGGTTTTAAAATTGTACCTATCCTTTGGAGGTAATATTTAGTCTAACCAATCCAGTACCAGCAGGGATTTTTGGATTCTGGTGATATATACATTTGAGAAATAAATCCATAAAATTGTTGGAAAATAAAGAACTAGTATGTGTTTCATTATGAGGCACTTAAAAAAACATTCATAGTAACTTTCACTCTGATGACAGAGTCATCATATGAACTATTGCTTGACAAGATGTAGAATTGTTCAATTGCTAGATCAGTGAACAGTCAGCCAGACCACTATGTTTTCCTAAAACTCTTCATCACCGAGTGTTTGCTAATCTGAATTGAAAGAACAAAATTGCAGTTTCCACTCTGATTTAATTTTTATTCTTACACAGATAGATCTTCCATGAAGGCCAAGTCAGTCTTTTATTAGGCCAGTCTCTCCTAATTAGGCATTAGATTTTTATCTTTCTCACCAGTGAACATTGAACAATTGATCAACCTTTCCAAGTCTTTCAGTCTCACCAGTACTTCAATGAAAGTTGTAGTCCCAGTTTGTGAAATAGTCTAATTTCTACGAAGATTGTTCACTTTTTTCAAATGTCATTTTCCCTTGCATTCAGTAGGCTTTCTCATGTCATATACAGGTAGTTCTTGACTTACAATAGTTCATTTACTGACTGTTCAAAGTTACAACAGCATTGAAAAAAATGACTTATGACCATTTTCACACTTATGACCGTTGCCACATCCCCATGGTCACGTGATTTACATTTGGATGCTTGACAACTGACTCACATTTATGATGGTTGCAGTGTCCCGACCTTCTGACAAGCAAAGCCAGTAGGGAAACTAGATTCACTTAACGATGTTACTAATTTAAGAACTGCAGTGATTCACTTGACAAATGGTGAGAAAAGTCATAAAATGGAGCAAACTCACTTAACAAATATCTCACTTAACATCATACATTTTGGGCTCAATTGTGGATGTAAGTTGAGGACTACCTGTATTGTGTAGACAAGGCAGTAAGTTTCACAATGACTAAGCCAACCAATTTTTCTCTTTTCTCTTCCCTTTTTTTCTTTTCAGGGTATGTGGCAACTCAGGCTGCTATGTCTCGAGGACCACTCTTTTACTCAGGAGCACTTTCAGATGGCCAGTTCTACTCTCCTCCAGAATCTGTTGCAGGTGACTTTCTTCCTCTCAAACAGTTGCCAACCAACCTTTTGTATGATGAGTTTAAGAATTGGTCTGAAGGAGAACATAGAAGTTATAAATTCACACATGATATTTCTTTGTGGTGAACTGCAACCCCTTTTGTTTTAGTAGCTGACACAAATATGACAAGGCTCTTTCACTTCTCTGTTTATAAAAAGGAGCAGACATAAAAGGGCACAGGTTTGTATGCCTTGGATATGTTTTAGCAACTGTTCCCTAATGCACTAGGGCAGGGATAGGGAAACTTGGCTCTTTTATCACTTATGGACTTCAACTTCCAGAATTCTTGAGTGAGCCATAAAAGGTTCCCCGTAGGTTTTTCAGTTGTGGGGGAAATCAATTTTTGACTTGAATGGGACTGTTTAATATACAAATGTAGGACATTCAAGTCAAATATTGGTTTCCCCCACAACTGAAAAACCAGTGGGCCAGGGATGGGGAAGCTTTTATGGCTCACTCAGGAATTCTGGGAGTTGAAGTCCATAAGTGATAAAAGAACTAAGCTTCCCTAACCCTGCACTAGGGTGCTTTGAGCAGGTAAAGTCTGCTGTGAAAATTGCTGTGAAAAACAGAAAATTGCCTAGTGGTTTTTTCATAATTTAGTGTCCAGATTATATATAATCTGAACAGAATTAGATGGGGAAAATTGATGCATGTTTATGGGAACATTCAATTCATGGTTCTGCAGAATTCACATAGAATTATGTAATCTGTAAACCTTTTTCCTTTATATGAATCACACTTTAGGCCTGCCTTGTTCCAGTTTTAAGACAAGCCATTAATTCATACAGAAATGAGAAGGATTAGTTTTTCTTAGTGTCAGCAGTTTTTATACCTCAACATGTTCTGAAAGGAACTCCTGACCGAGTAACCAAAACTGGAATTTAAATATTTAGAATACATAACAGAAAATATCTAGCATTTCCTGTTTTGTTTTACTTTTTCCCTGAATGGTTGGTTTTTAGCAAGGAATTCCAGAGCTAGAAATGCTTCTTCCTACTTTATAATACTATATAATATTATAACATAATACTTCTAAAAGTCATATTCAAACTTGTAAAAAATTTTCCCCTCTCTTATGCAGGATCGGATGAATCAGATGATGAAATTATGGGGAAAAGGGCAGTAACTGACGAGGTATGTCAATA
Organism: Laticauda laticaudata; assembly: GCA_004320025.1. Taxonomy (NCBI): domain Eukaryota; kingdom Metazoa; phylum Chordata; class Lepidosauria; order Squamata; family Elapidae; genus Laticauda; species Laticauda laticaudata. The sequence goes on along the minus strand of BHFT01014553.1, from coordinate 6,296 downwards.
TAGCAGAATCCTTTGGGGCTGTCATATATTGGGTTATATTTTTCTGTTTTCATATAATATGCATGCTACTATTGTTTAGAACAGATCTATTTGCTTTTCTGTCAGGTGTCCTGTCTAAATTGCACAATGGAACTGCAATAAAGAAGAAGCAAAAGATTAGTCTAAACGAGTACAATAGTGGGAAGCCACCCATAATCCTAATAGAAAAAAATCAGGTGTCATTTAGCAATGCCACCATACCCATCTATTCTACTTTGAAGGTGTACTAAATCCCTTTGCTCATCTTTTTAATTCACATACAGCTAGAAATGTGATGGGTTTTTAAAATATCCAAGGAAATATTTCCCAGGACAGGTGCTCAAATGTACTCCATAGTTTCTGTTCAAAAATATTTCAGCACTTATCACAGATGTTTATCCAAACTCCAAGTCTACAATATCTTCCAGAATAGTTGCAGTGATCAGATGTTCTATAACTGCATGTATCAAATGTGCAATTGTTTCATGTAGGTGTATGCAAACAGTATATTAAAATTATATTTTATTTATGTTAATTTCATACAAATTTTGTAGGTAGGGTAGTATCTTGTTTGAGAAATCCGTGGCTTTCAGAAAAATCTGAAATATCTTCTGTTGTTTGATGAATATGCTTCCCTAGAGCACAGCGTGAAACAAAGCTTTATCAGGCATTGAATCTTTTCTGCAGAAATTTCAATAATCACTATGCATCCGAGACTGTGGGTGTCCCAACTTTTAGTCTAGCCTGGGCCATATAGAATGAAGAGGAATTGTCTTGGGCTGCATATAAACATATAATATACTTAATGTATATAAACCACATAATCATGTTAAAAGTGTATGATCTTGTGGGGTCACATTGCTAGTTGTACTGGGCCACATAACAGAACGCGGTTTGTTCATGTCTATCCTTGAAATCCACTTATCCCTTGTTCTTGTTTCTTCCTATCCACCAGGGGGCAGGATTATTCTGTCTAATATTTTATATTAACTTCTCAAAGAAGCTCCATAAGCCCATTGTTTTTGGTACAATAGTAGCATGCCAGTCTGTTATGTTATGGACAAACAATTCATATTTGCTTCTCTGAATGGATAATAGCTTTTTAAATTTTATTTTATTTTTTGTATTGGGAGAAATAAAACAGCAGACATGGTAGGCCGATGCTGATTTAGATTGGGAGTGGTAGCTTTTGAAAAAAGTGTACAGCATAAAGGCTGAATTTGCTTATTCAGTTTTATTGTTGCAGCAGTAGGTATGATACCTGAACTTTTTTAAAGTTCAGACATGTAAGACATGCAACTAGGGCAGTAATATTTAAACTGATCATATGAGTAGAGTTTCTGTTTTGTTTATAAGGGACTTCCCACTTGTATTTAAAAGATTTTGCAATAACTACAATATTTAAAATTACAGTACAGTTGTTTGGGTATATTTATATGATGTATCTTCCTCCAAAAAATATTGTGAGGCTTGGAGACCACATAAAATCCAGAATACTTTTCAAGTCTTTCAAGCCTCTTCAGACAGTATTATTGAATATTTGTGGAAAAATTGCTGAAAATCAACAAATATTCAAGTCATTGAAAATGAAGAAGAAAGACTTTTTTTTTCTAATATAACCTGGGGGAAGGATGAAAGGAGAGAAATTGTCCTTAAATTCAGTTTGAATTTGGGATAAAATTTGGCTATTTGGAAATGAAAAATACAACAAATCTGTTATGTATAACTTAGAATAAGTATAACAAAAGTTTTTATTTATTAAATTTATACTCTGGACAGCTTGGTTCTTTCCCACCAAAGGTTAAAAAAAATAACCAACCAGGAGAGACAAGAAGAATGAGCAATGTTTGCAAACTGTCTCCGCTGTGTAACTCCATAAAGCCACTCAATTACCTAATTGCTAAGACTAATCAGTCTGACATCAATATTTCAGAAGATATTGGAAAAAATAAGCAATACATCTGTGAACATCTAGAAGCAAATTAGATTATAACCAGTAGTCAACATGGGTTGGTCAAAAAAAGATCACACCCAATCTTATTTCGTTCTTCAACAATGTGACCAAATTAGTTAATCAGTGAAATGCTGTTGACATAGTATACTTAAATTTCAATAAACATTTGATAAAGCAGACTACAACCTACTTCTTGGAAAGCTACTAAAATGTGGAATAGACAGCACCACCATGACATGGTGTGAAACTGGCTGACAAATCGTACTCGATGTGTAGTCCTCCACAAAACTACATCCTTATGGAGGTAAGTAGGCAGTGGGGTACCCCATAGTTCCATTTTAGGCCCAGTATTCTTCAATATCTTCATAAATGATATTGATGAGGGAACTGAAGGAGAACTTATCAAAGAAGACAAGCTTAAGATCCGGAAAGATTTTGACAGACTTGGACTGGGCCCTGTCTAACAAAATGAAATTCAATGGAAATAAAAATAAGGTTTTACATTTAGGTGAGGAAAACCAACTGTATAAGTATAGATAAGGTGAAATGTGGCTTAATGTCAGTAACTGTAAGAGGGATTTTGGAGTCCTTGTAAACAATCATTTAAATATGAGCCAAGCTGTGCGGCAGGCAGCCAAAAAAGCCAAGCAGTCCTAGGCTGCATCAATAGAGGGACAGAATCAAGATCACTCCAGTTCTAGTACCAGTTTACAAAGCCTTAGTAAGACCACACTTGGAATATTGCATCCAGTTCTGGTCACCACAATACAAAAAAGATGTTAAGACTCTGGAACGAGTACAGAGAAAAGCAAAAAAAAAAAAAAAANAGAAAAGCAAAAAAAAAAAAAAAGATTAGGTGGCTGGAGGCTAAAACATACAAAGAACAGTTTACAGGAATTGGGTATGTTTAGTGTAATGAAAAGAACTAGGGGCTATATGATAGCACCTTTCCAATATTTGAGGGACTCCAACAAAGACAAGGGGATCAAACTATTTTCCAAAAAACAGGAGAAGAAACAATGATTAGAAACTAGCCAAGGAGAGAAGCGACCTAGAAATAAGGAGAAATTTCCTGATGTTGAGAGCAATTAACCATGGAGTAGCTTGCCTTGTGGGTGATCTATCACTGAAGGCTTTCACAAAGAGACTGGGAAACCATTTGTCTGAAATAATATAGGGTCTCCTGTTCAAGCAGGGGTTTGGATTAGAAGGCTTCCAAAGTCCCTTCCACTATCGTTCTATGTTCTTGTTTTCAAGAAAGCTGATTTTATACTGATTCAATGGCAGTTTCTTCTTTAATTCACCCTGAAATGGCACCTGTCATAGAATTTGATCACTTTGACTCCCAGGAACAGCATGAGTGTTCATACATAAACCATACATACATACATACATACATACATACATACATACATACATACATACATACATAGTGCAGATGGTAAATGAAGGGAAGTCTGCTTGATGCTGCATGTAGCCAAGAGTTTCTCCTTGTATCAAACTAGATTAAATTAAGTCTTGATCTAATGAACTTGAGATATCGGTATCCGCTGGATATAAAGTGAATTATGTGTTGCTAAGCTGTGTTTCATATATTGGCCTAGGAGAGAGAATATGTCCGACAAGGCAAAGTAGCAATGGAGGTGATGGATCAGATCTTAGCCCAAGAAGAAAACTGGATTTTTGAGAAATGCACAGTAAGTTTACAGTTCTGAGTGACTGCTGGCTAGAAATCCTACAACCAGTCATGTCACCAGGAAACGGCACTGTTTGATTTAAAAAAAGCAGCGCTGAAGTTTTCTGATGCTTTCTGGTATCATAGATTCCTGATACTCCTTGTATTGCTATGGTACTGGATTTCATGTAAGGCTTTTGTAGGATTCTGTTTTGCACAAGTAAAATCTGAGCATAACCACCTGTAATCTTCCCCTGTCCAATATTTATCAAAGCAAAATAAGGATAGCAGTAGCAATAGCACTTATATTTATATACCATTTCATAATGTTTTATAATACTCTCTGAGTAGTTTATAATGTGAGCATATTACTGGGTCCTCATTTTACCAACTTTGGAAAGATGGAAAGATGAGTCAACCTTGAACGGGTCAGGATTGAACTCAGGGCTGTAGGTGAAATTTCTTGCAATACTGCATTCTAACCACTGCAACATCAGAGATACACAATATATAATTGGTTAACAGTCACAGTTGATTCATTTGTACCAAAAGTGGACATAAAAAGTCTATACACCTTTGTTAAAATGTCATGAAATGTAAAAAAAGATGAAGATTTCACTTGAGAGTTTTTTCCATCCTGAATACAACATATAGGCTGTACAATTCAATTGAAAAACACATTGAAGTCTTTGAGGAGGAAAAAAACCTAAAAAAAATGCCTTTTAATAAGTAGGGATGTGGCTGTGTTTAGAATTAACAGGTATTCAAACAGATATTAAATAGTGGTCAATACACACCTGTCATCAGTTAAAATTGCTCTGATCAAGCCCATATAAGGTTTAGCTGTTCTGCTAAGAATTTTCTGAATTTACTCAATTGCCTCTTACAGCCAGAACCATACCCTCAATTACAATAGATTGAAGAGATTTCATTATTGGACGGTATCAGTCAGGACAAGAGTTCAAAAAAAATTCCAGGCTTTCAATAGACCATGGGACACAGTGAAGACTGTCATCAACAAGTGGAAAAAATATGGCACAGCAGTGATGTTGCCAAGAACTGGATGTGTCTCCAAAACTGAAGAAAACTAGTCTGAAGCTCTGCCAAGAGACCTACAGCAGGATTAAAGAAGCTGCAGGGATTTCTGACAAGGATTGGTTGTGTAATACATATTACAACCATCTCCCATATTTGTCATATGTCTGACTTGTGGGGTGGCAAGACAGAAGCCTTTTCTTACAAAGAAAAAATTCCAAGCCTGGCTATATTTTCCAAAACTATAGTACATTAAGTCTGACAAAAGCATGAGAGAAAATGTATTATCGTATGATGAGACCAAGGCTGTGAACTTTATGCCCATAGTTCCAAAAAGTATGTTTGGTGCAAAAAACAACACTGTACTACCAATAATACACCATACCACACAGTGAAACATGAAGGTAGCAGCAGAGCCTTCAGGCTTTTGCTAAAATGCTGAAGACGAAGAGAAGCATCACCTTTACAATGAGTCAAAGAGTATCTCCAAATCAACAAAACAATGGCTTCACTAGAAGAAAACTAAAGTTTTGGAATAGTCCAGCCAGAGCCCAGATCTGAATCCAATTGAAAATCTGTAGGGGATCTGAAGAGGGTTGTGCACTTGCAATCTAACAGATTTGGAACTTTTTCAAGGAAGAGCGGGTAAAGATTCCCAAGGCAAGATGTGCCATGCTGATGGGCTCCTATTGCAGAATGCTGTCATTTATGACTGCTGTCATAAAATCAAAACGTATTTCAACAGAGTGTTAATTTAAAGGGTATACACACTTACGCAACCACATTTTTGTAAGTTTATTGTTTTTTTCACCTGAAAGATTTCAACTTGTTTTTTAATTGAGTTGTAGAACTTATATGTTATATTAGAAGTGGAAAAAATTCTAAAGTGATTTATTTTGATCTGGCTTTTTTTTTACTTCTCAAAACCCTGGCATTTTATATCCACTAAGTCGTAGTTTAAATAGTTATACCTAGTCCCTGTCTTTTTTTTTTACTTCTGTTGAACCACTACAGCCTCTGAGATTAACCAAAAGTACTGTCTCAAGTAGTCCAATTGTGTGCCAAATCAGGCCAGCCAAGGCATATACTAAGAGGCTTCTTGGTGGCTTCACTTTCAACTGGAGTAACTGTCCTGGGTGCTTGCTGGACTAGATAATTTATAGAAGCAGTGGAAGTTGTTAGGCTGGTGAATCAGATAGACAAGCTAGTATAGGATTGCCTGCTATTTAACCTTGAGGCCACCTCAGTGAATAAAAAGTGATGGATGGGGGAGGACTGCTGCAATCCTGGAAATTTTCATAAGACAGTAAAAGAACAAATGTTGAACTCTTGTGACTTTAATACTTCTTGTGCAGGACTTTGGGGATACAATTCATTTTCTCGAAATGCCATTCTATGGCAAGATTTTCATCCTAAAGGTAAGGTGCCTTTCAGCTTCCTTCCAAGCTTCCCAGACATCTTTTCTTTCCTACACCTTTTGTTGAAAATGGAGGGAGTAGAGATGGGCAGACACAATCCATGTTTTGAAAGGGATGCTTTTTTTAAAAAAAATAAAGTTTTATTTGGGTTTTCACACACAAAATACAAGTAAAACATCTTTTTTGAAAATAGCAT
>BHFT01014552.1:10000-18285 GCA_004320025.1 Laticauda laticaudata | reverse complement strand
AAAGGTAATAGTAGAATTAAGTATGCATATATGAATGTATAACTATTGTCATATTTGTATGTAAAAGTGATGACCCAGAAATATGTTGTCCACTAAAAGAGCTTTTTGTTTTTATGTGAAAAATTGAGTAAAATTTGTTTTTTTTTTTTAAAAAAACAATCTGTATCCTCATTTTGCCGACCTCAGAAGGATGGAAGGCTGAGTCAATCTTGAGCCTGGTAAGATTCGAATTGCCAAACTGCAGTCAGCCGGCATTCAACAGAAGTAGTTGGCAGTACCACATTCGAACCACTGCACCACTGCCATGATTAATAATGAGATTTTTATATTTCTCAACATACTCAACAGACCATTGTGATTCTATCAGTTAATGGGACAGATAAACAACTGCCATGTTACAGGGATAGAAGTTGGGCCATCAATTAATCCCTATCATTGATCATCATCTGCTAATCTATATATATAAAAGTGAAAAAAGCACTCATTTGTCATCACAGAATCTCCAGAACTGTAAAGCCTACAAACTTGAAATTTGGCTTGTATGTTCCTCTTGGCTTCTAGGTGCTCACTAAGAAAAGATTTTTCAAAATGACCATCACAACATTAGTATTTTGTACATTATTATTAACACGCTCTGATGCTAAGGAGTTCTCCTCCCTCTCAGCACCTGAAAAGAAATCTCTTCCAATTTCAGTTCAGCTAAGCCACTCCCAGGCTCCTTGCTATCTCCTTTTTGCTCACACAGCAAATACTGTTTCAGTTTCCAAACAGCCCTCAACTCTCTCACACGTTGACGGGAAACTAGCCAGATGAATACCAATGGATGCTGGTGGACAACGGCGAAATTTCCCCCCTTTATTTTCCTCCCTAAAAATTTACCCGATCACATAGTTTTGTAGTGAAGCACGGGTACCCCACTAGTGTTACATATGCTACCACTGATCTTCTTGGAATTTCACCCCAAAAGGTATAAACATTTCAGATAGGAAATAAGTAGGGGGGAATAAATGGCATTATTTGCTTACTAAAATTCTGCACATTTTAATCGGATAGCATTGTGATCAGTCATATGATTGGCTTACCTTCATAAACATGCTGAATCCTGTTTTCAGAAGATCTGTCAGCCCAGAAGACATGTGTTCAATATCAATAGGGTCTGGTCGATCAGGATTGTAAATTTCTTCCACCACTTGCTTCATCAATGGTTTATAAGAGGCCTAAAAAAATAAATCACCCCAGTAGTTAAAATAACTTACATTTTTGAAAGCGAACATGATAACTAATAAACATGTGGACAAATAGGAAGCTGTTTTTCTCCAGGAAATTGAAGGATAGGGCCCTGTTGGTTTTTTTTTTTCATAAAATTTTATTTGAGTTTTCCACATTTAAAAACATCTTTTTTTAGTGAACAGCATGATTCCAGGTTTTCACATTTTCATATACAAACATGACTATAATTACACATTCATCTTTTACATTTAATTTCATATCTTACCATTACTTTACATATTTTCTGTTATTTTTCTCAAATACTTTCTCCAGCTTATTCTATAAATTTTCCAATACATTCCTTTATCTATTTCCTTAAACTTTAAATAACTCTCTTATCTTTATATTCATTGTACTTTTATACTTTTATCAGTCAGGTTTGAAATTTCATCGCATGTTCTTATTTCATCATTTCACAAATTCTATTTCAATTCAAATATTTCAAAAAAGTTTTCCCCACAATTACTAATTTGAGTGTACCACCCCTATAGCTTATATATCATTTAATTAATTCCCCTGTTGTTATTTAAAAAAAACAACAATGAGTCAGAGAGGTTATGTTCTCAATAGATGTTTAAACTGTGCTTCCAATTTGAGGTGAATTAATTCATATTTTTCTCTTATTTGTATTGGGGAAAAATTAGTCTCTAAGTGATAGTGATTTAAAAGGAGTCTCTGGTATCAATCTAAATCAGGGGTGTCAAACTCAATTTCATTAAGGGCCGAATTAGGGTTGTGTTTGACCTTGGGGGTGGGGGCGTGGCCAGGGTAAGCATGGCCAGCTTGATGTCACTCGTGTCGGGGGCGCCTGTGGGGGTCCGCGCGGTCTACCAGCAGAAATGGGCTCCCAAACTCTGTTTTAGCCACGACGGCCTCCTGCAGCTCTTTGCTAGTGAAAACGGAGCTCAGGGGTGCCACATGCGGCCCTCTCGGGCCCCATTATTGACCGGCCTCCTGCTGCAGTGTTCTGCCAACGGTCTTCCCAAGCTCCATTTTCACTGGCAGAGGCACTGCAGGCCAATCCTTCACTGTTTCCAGGGTGGCCCAGCCGGCCAGATCTAAGCATCGTGCAGATCGGATTTGGCCCGCAGGCAGGGGTGGGATTCTACTGGTTCGGACCGGTTCTATAGAACCGGTTGTTACAATTCTGCACAGTTCAGAGAACCAGCAAATCGTTCCCCTGGCTGGTCCCTCCCCTCCCCTCCATGCCCAGTCAGTCCTTATCATGCATTTGTAACATTGTGCGCATGCCCGACATGTTGTCTGGGTTCTCCCCCATCCAGTCACTCCTCTTAAGGTATTTCTTCTTTTTTCCCCCTCCCAATGATCAGCTGTTCCTATGATCAGCTGTGCCAGGATTCCCCTCCTGTCTTACTGCTTCCCCAGGAGGCTTCCCTGAGGCCCAGAAGGCCCCAAAATTGAGGGTGGGGGTGGTGCTGCATGCCCTCCCCGGCTCCATTTTTTCCTTCTTGTACCCCAGGGAAGACTTCTGGGAGCAGAAACACACACCCCCGGAGGCTTCCCTGAGGCCCAGAAGGCCCCAAAAATTGGGAGGGGGATGTACTACCAAAAAAACCCTGAACAAGTTATGCCTACCCAGTCACATGACCAGGCCCACCTAACCACATCCACAGAGCCAGTTGTTAAAAAAATTGAATCCCACCCCTGCCCGTGGGCCTTGAGTTTTGGCATCCCTGGTCTAAATGATCACTTCTACTAGGTGGCTCTGTAAAAAATGCTCAGCTTCTCTGAAAATCAAGTCACTCCCTTCCACTTGAAATGAAACTTGAAGAGGGAAAAATTGCACAAATAGAATAGCTTCTGAAAGAGCTGTCTTTGTTAAAAAAAATCAGTCTGAAATAGCATTCATTCATTCATTTCATTCCAGTCTTATGAAAGACTAAGTTAAGTTGGCCTCTTATTGTCCGGAATGGGAATCCATTACATCAGCTAATATGCTTCTGCAGCATCAGGAGAGTGAATCAGTTTTCTACTCAAAAATCACTGCGGCAAACTCACTGCAGGATGAGAGTTTCAGTAATATTGGAGAAATAGTGGAATAGAATCATTAAAGAAAGGAAGGGCAAAACAAAATGTGATTGACAAAAAAATCAAAACAATTTATCAAATTTAATTTAAACAATTGAATTGGTGAATTGGTCTGGAGTGAATTGCCCCAGAATTGGGATATGGCGAGTTGTCCCATCTTGCCTTGAAAGGGCTTAATCCTTGTTATTATGCCCTAACCCTAAAACAAACATCTCGGTTTTAAATCCAACTAATGAGTAAGAACAGAACAGAACAGAATAGAATTCTTTATTGGCCAAGTGTGGTTGGACACACAAGGAATTTGTCTTGATACAAATGCTCTCAGTATGCATAAAAGAAAAGATACATTGGTCAAGAATCATTAAAAATGATGAATAAATAGTCATATAATTAATAGCCATAGAGTACAATAAGCAATCAAATCATACTAGGAAACAGTCAACAAAAATCGTTAGGATACAGGCAACAAAGTTACAGTCATACAGTCACAAGTGGGAGGGGAGGGGTGATAAGGAGTGATGAGAAGATTAATAGTAATAGAGTAGTGCGCACTATGTAAATAGTTGGACAGTGTTTGAGGGAATTATTGTTTAGCAGAGTGATGGCATTCGGGAAAAAAACTGTCCTTGTGTCCAGTTGTTCTGGTGGTGCAGGGCTCTATAGCGTCGTTTTGAGGGAAGGAGCTGAAACTGTTTTATGTCCAGGATGTAGGGGTTCTTTAAATATTTTCACAGCCCTTTTTGACCGTGCAGTATACAGGTCCTTTGAATGGAGGGAGGTTGGTAGCCATTGTTTTTTTTCTGCAGTCCTAATGACTTCTTGAGTCTGTGTCTGTCCTGTTGGGTTCAGAGCCAAACCAGACCGTTACAGAGGTTGCAGATGACAGACTCAATTATTCCCCTCCGTAGAACTGGATCAAGCAGCTCCTGGGGCAGTTTGAGCTTCATGAGTTGGCGCAGAAAGAACATTCTTTGCTTGCTTTTTTGATGGCATTTCTTGGATGTTAGGTGCCCATTTTAGTCTTGTGATATGATAGAACCTGGAAATTTAAAGGTCTCTACTGTTGATACTGTGTTGTCTAGTGTCGTATGGTTCGCTATGGCCAGTTTTTCCAAAGGCTGAAAGAAAAACACCAGGGTTTTGGGCAAAACATCATCAAATGCAGTCATGTCACCAAAAGAGGTTGCAACTGCAGCCCAGTTGTTGAGGGCTCAAGCTGCAGATCACATGACTCATGTGTGTGTGTCCATACATGGGATTGTCTGGACTTTAACTCTGGGTTGTAAGGTCTGTTGGAACTTTGAATGCTCTCTAAGCCAGAGGTTCCCAACCCCTGCTCCTGGACCCCTGGACCAGTGCTACCAGAAACTAGACTGTGCAAATAAGTGAAGCCCCATCCGTGGGATTCAGGCCGCATACAAAATCACACGCCCTCCAGTCCATGGAAAAACCTCTCTCCATGGAAATGGTCCCTGGTGCCCAAAAAGTTGGGGGGCCACTGTTCTAAGCAACCAGATGTAAGTCAAGGATTACCTCTACTTACAAGAGCCACGGTGGTGCAGTGGTTAGAATGCAGTATTGCAGGCTAATTCTGCTCACCACTAGCAGTTCAATTGTCACTGGCTCAAAGTTGACTCAACCTTCCATCATTCCAAGGTGGGTAAAATGAGGACCAAGATTGTTGGGAGCAAGAGGCTGACTCTGTAAACTGCTTAGAGAGGGCTGGAAAGCACCATAAAGCGGTATGTAAGTCTAAGTGCTATTACTACTGCTACTAGCTTTGACAAAGGGATTCAGATTTCTTCGTACTTTAAATAACAGAATACAACCTGAAGATCGTGGGCCATGTGTAATATCCCCTGCCTCTATAAAAAAAAAAAGTGGACTCTCCAAGGCTGGAGGAAATTTTTTAAACCTTTTAAAGTGATAGAAAGAGAAAATCAATCATTTATTGAGAACTTAATGGCAGCCGAGTGAATTCATTGGGGCAGATCAAAGATATGAAATTAAATTTAAATATGAGTTAAACACCATTTTGTCTCATGGATTTGTCTACTGAGCAATGGTGGGATTCAAATAATTTAACAACCGATTCTCTGCCCTAATGACCAGCTGGGTAGGCGTGGCTGGGTGGTCATGTGACTGGATGGGCATGGCCAACTTGACATCTGACTGTCACTCATCTTGGTTCCTTGTCATTAAAAGCTCCTTTCTGGCAGCTTTGTTTTGTTTTGTTATTCAATTATTTCTTCAAAGTGCTGATGATTGCATCCCAGCTGGAATAACTCCAACAGGGGAGTATCTCCTCCCAACAGCAGTGTAAAAAGCTTAAAACAACCCTTACTCTTTAAGAAAGTCAAGCTCCAGCAAAGTACCAGCAAAGAAAAAAACAAACATCTGGAGCTCAGGTGACAGTAAGTCTGGGCGTGCTGCCAAGAACCTTTAGCTGTTTTAAGGGTTAACCAAGAGCAGTTTCTGTAAACAGGGCAATAAAGATTAGGCTAGAAACAACACCACAATGTCTCCTTCCTCCCTTCCTTACATGATTAGCCCTGTAAACAGGAAAAAAAACAAAAGGAGATTTCTTCCAACAACCAGTTCTCCGAACGACTCAGAAAGTTTAACAACCGGTTCTCGTGAATAGGTGTGAACTGGCTGAATCCCACCACTGCTACTGAGGTAAAATGAGGCATGAGTGCACATAAGGAGGGTCTCTTCAATCAATGAGTATACCAGTGGAATCAGTGCTATACAATGTCCAGGGTTGAACTCTGTTCCTTCCTCCAAAAGGGAAGGTTGGAACCTGGACAAAAATAATTCTGGATGGTTAGGTCCTATGATGCCTCTTGAAGAGAAAGCAAAGCCTCACCTCTTTCAAAGCTAGAGAAATCACTCATTTTCTCTTGAAAGCTGTTTACCTGAACATCCCAAATGTTCCTTCCACAAAGCCATATTTAAATGTGAAAATATTATAGTGAGATAAACAGAACCACGTCTGGAGTATCTCTCGTAGAAAAATGCCATTTAGTTGAGACAAAGGCTGAGAAAATCTGGTCTTTTGACCAGTTTGTTGACTTCCCACTCATGCAATTCCTCTATTAAGCATTAGGGATCACAAGCACTAATTCTAAAGAAATAATACAGATGGTTGTTAGGTAAATAATTTCACTGATATTACAAAATGCTCTTTCGTGATATTCTTCAATTACGCCACATTAATGATTACTGGAGCTGAATGGTTTGAATTCCCTGAAAATCATTGTAGAAGACTACGTATTTGAATAGAACTCTATCCATGATTAAAATAAATATCTGTTGTGATATAAATGCACACATTATTTGAATGATGCAGGATTAAACTGCAACATAATTAAAAGCTTTTAGTTAGTTAAAAAAACTGACCATATTCGTTTTTATGGATTTATGCAATTACTACACTGTAAATCTAAAGTATTAAACAATGAATAGCAACAATTTAAGTAAGAAGCTTATAATTTACAAAAATTAATGGCAGGCAACATTTCTTACTTTTGTTATTCCAAGAAAGCCCCTCTCTAGTTTTCTTAGAAAACTCGTGCTGAATCAAGCTGTGGAAATTATAAACGGAACTGCCGCTTATCTTAGGGTGGAGGGGGGGGGAACAAAGAAAAACAAATGAGAAACTAACCACTTAATCTGAAGAACTTGAAAGAAAAATTATTTTCCAAAGCAATTATGGCCATCAACATTTATTTCCTCATCCAGCCAATTGGAACATCAACATCCTTTTTTTCTTCTACCCAAGGACAAAAGAAAATTAGAAGCACTAGCTGAAACGTCCTGATCACACATTTTTACACTTATTCTAGGAGATGCAACTCTTTACTGCTTGTTGTGAATTCAATAAGAAACATATTTATGCAATATGAGGCAACAGATAACAGATAATCAGAGTTGGAAGGGACCTTATAGGTCATCTAGTCCAACTCCCCCAGGCGGGGTTGGGGAGACCCTACACCATTTCTGACAAATGGCAGTCCAGTCTCTTCTGAAAAGTTTCAAGTGATGAAGCTCCCACAACTTCCAAAGGCAAAGCTGTTGCACGGGTTGATTGTTCTCACTGTCAGAAAGTTTCTCCTTATTTCCAGGTTGAATCTCTCCTTGTTCAGTTTCCATCCATTATTCCTTGTCTGGCCGACAAGCGCTTTAAAAAAAATAGCTTTAGAAAATAGTTTGACCCCTTAGTTATCTTAGCTGGATGAGATACAAAAAGAGCAAATGTATGGAATTAAGAAGAATAACTATTTTTCTGATGTAATGAAGAACTGTTTGGAAGGCAAGTCATATTTCACAAATAGAACATATTAACAGTGATTTTATCAGTGGGTTGAGGCTGCAGCAGTTGTTTAACTATCCACTAAGGATGGTCACCTTTTCATATACAGTTTGAGTATAAATTATACTAAGACTAACATAAGCCTGAACTGCGGTGGTACAGTGATAATGAGAATGCAGTATTGCAGGCTAACTCTGCCCATGGTCAGGAGTTTGACTGTGACTCAGCCTTCCATCCTTCCGAGGCCGGTAAATATGAGGATGCAGATTGTTGGGGGCAATATGCTGACTCTGTAAACCACTTAGAGAATGCTGTACCATACTATGAAGCAGTATATAAGTCTAATAAGTGCTATTGCTATTGCTATTACATTTGGTCCAGCTTAATGCAACCTGAAGCTTCTGTCTGGAATTTGCTACCCTATCTAGGTGATGGCATAAAAAGTTCTGCCTTTGTTGTAAGGCTGTGCAGTTATGGTTTTTTTTCCTTTCCCCCCCTCTGGCTTTATGCTGCAATTAATTTCATTTTTCTTTCCTCCAATGGATGAGAGGCGATAGGGTGCCAACACAATGACATCAGGGAAAGGGATAAGGTCAAGATCGATACATGAAGTGATATTCAGCACCAATGCTGCCCACAGGACTCCATTTTG
>BHFT01014552.1:0-7500 GCA_004320025.1 Laticauda laticaudata | reverse complement strand
CTCTAAGTAGTTCACAGAGTCAGCATATTGCCCCCAACAATCAGGGTCCTCATTTTACCCACTTCAAAAGGATGGAAGTCTGAGTCAACCTTCAACATGGTGGGATTTGAACTGCCAAATTGGAGGCAGCTGGCCTAACTACTCTAACCATTGCGCCACAGAGGTTGAACCTGAACGTATCGTTAAATATGTGTTTGTGAATCAATTTTTCCTACAACATAAGGGTGACCAAAGTATTTTGCTTTAAACAGTTGGACTAAAGCCGTGATGGAGAACCTATGGCACGCGTGCCACAGGTGGCATGCACAGCCATTTGTACCGGCCCGTGAGCTGCAGGTAAACTTACCTCACTGGGCATGCACGCACCTCACAGCTGATTTTCGGTTGATTTGAGGCCTTTTTCGGCCTTCCAAAGGCTTGAGGAAGGCTTCTGCAGGCTTTGCAGGCTGAAAACTAGCCCTGTTTCATCAAATTCCTGTTTTTCCGGAAAAACCGGAAGTGACGAAATGGGCTAAGTTTTCGGCCTGCAAAGCCTGCAGAAGCCTTCCTCAAGCCTTTGGAGCCTGAAAAAGGCCTCAAACCAGCTGAAAATCAGCTATGAGGCGCAGTGCAGGTAAGTGGGCAGCGGAGGTGGGTGGGTTTTTATGTGCGCATGCATAGAGTGCATGGGGGGGCCCCGCATTGCCTTCTGGTGCTGGCACATGAGTGCGAGCATGCAAGTGCGCACACAATTTTTGGCACGGGAGCCCAAAAAGGTTAGCCACCACTATAGTAGAGCATAGGATGGCCCCGCAGGCTGGATCTGGCCCATGGGCCTTGAGTTTTACACCCATGATCTAGGCCATTACTTTCACTGCAAAGTTCAAGCAAATCTGATTCCATGTGTTCCCTTTACAAAGCCTTTTCTCTCCTTAACTATTAAGTACTATTATGTGGCCCGGAAGAGGTGGTTACTTTAATACTGCCTTCCTCTAAGCCACCATTCCTACTTTCAATTCGGAAACAGAGTACAGAGCCAGATCTTACCAAACACTAAGAAAACCTAACACAGCACAGATAATTAAAATGTGTTCACCAGTATGTTTTTAAAAGGGGCCAGTAACCAGTGGTTGAGCTGCCATTTTGTTAAGGAACATCATTTTTCCTGTCGCCATATCAACCACCCAAGTATTTATATAGCAACTGTGGGATGAGGAGGAGGAAATGCTAAAATAGCACTGCGTGGGGATACATTTCTGCCATTAGTTCTAACACTGGACTTTTTTTTTTTAAAACTAATAAGACTAAAATGTTCAGACTGCCCAGGACCTTGGCAACCTACAAAATCATTTATCAGGACAAAAACAGAACTGCCTCCATGCAGCAACAGCAGCAGGAGGAGGCTTCGGCTAGCTTGAACTAGGCTTGGAAAACAAAGTCAGAACATTTCTGGCCTCTTTGTAACAATGCTATAAAAGTGTTTATTTGAACTTTTATAGCTGTCATAACTCTCTCAAGCTGTTTTTTTTTTTTTTTTAACTTTGGAGAGCCAAGTTGAAAACCTTGTTTTCAAGAAGGAATCAATTCACTAACCCTTCAACCTGTGGTTGTGTAAATATAAAACCAGTCTCTCTCTCTCCCCTCCATATATATACACACTCTCACACACCACACACACACATATATTCAACCTGGTTGCTCATACCCCCTTCTCATGAAAAGGGCTGAATGCAGACCAGAGCAGAGGTGGTATTCAGCCGGTTCTGACCAGTTCTGGAGAACCGGTCGCAGAAATATTGAGTAGTTTGGAGAACCAGCAACTACCACCTGTGATTGGAGATTTTACAGTATCCTTCCTCTGCCACGCCCACCAAGTCACACCCACAGAACTGGAAGTAAAAAAAATTGAACCCCACCACTGGACCGGAGGTGGTATTCAGCAGGTTCTGACAGGTTCTGGAGAACCGGTAGCGGAAATGTTGAGTAGTTTGGAGAACCAGCAAATACCACCTCTGACTGGTCCCGCCCCCATCTATTCTCCGCCTCCCGAGTCCCAGATGATTGGCTGGGATTTCCTTTTGTTGCCCTGCACAGGAGAACAGAGCTGGAAAGCAGGTTAGTAGGGTGGGGAGGGAATGGGGATTTTGTAGTAACCTTCCCCTGCCATGCCCACCAAGCCACACCACGGGCACCAAGCCATATCCATAGGACCAGTCGTAAATTTTTTTGAATCCCACCACTGATGCAGATGGTTGCTGGATATCTCCTGCAGTTATTGGTTGATCCCGATGTTCTGGAATTATTCTAATACAACTTTGGAAGAGAAAGCTTGGTGACTGTGAAATTCCTCTCAAAAAACAACACTCAGTCCTAATCGGTCATTGCATCCTTTGGCACAGGCTGAAATGGTCCATTTCCTACTTGGATGGGTGGTTCTAGGAGGCAGAGCTCTTGGCAGTGGGTCTCCCATTTTTTTTTTTTTTGTGAGGACAGGGGTTGCAGCCACCTGATCACCACACAAAAGATGCAGTACAATGTGTCTGTATCTGACTTTGCTCACTATGGGAAGGAAGGTGGCCTTTACTGTATGGCAGAGACCACTGTAAACTGGGCATAACCTAAGTTCTCCATGGCCATTTTAGATCATGATCCTTCATGATCCCTTGCAGATGCTGGAGACAAGTGACACAGTTTTGCTTTCATGGTACAGTGATATTCTGCACTGAGGATGAAAAATGTTTCTTGCTTACAGATAAGCCTGGAGACTAAAAATGGAGCTTATCCTGAGAGTTACTATGACAGTAACAGAGTTGGAAGGGAATTTGGAGGTCATCAAGTCCAGTGGTCGCCAACCAGTGGGCTGGCTACCACTGGTGGTCCGTGAGAAAATTTTGGTGGTCCACAGAGAAATGTCATTGTCCATCTCCCAAAGCAATTAATCCAGGTTGCGCAGGAAACACAAGGCTTGCGTCGCTTGCATTGTGAACAACATGAGGTAGTGAGGGGAGGGGGAAAGGGTGTGAGGGGGGGAATTTCCCCCTTGCCCCGCGCGCCTGGCCTGGCCACTAGGCTGCTTCTTTCCACTTCTTTCTTCTTCTGCTTTTGGTTGCCCCGCAAGGAAAGCAGCAAAAGTCTTTCTTTCTCTCCCCCAAACTCTGCCAGAAATGAGTCTTTGGACCCTGCAAGGCATCCCGTCCAAGAGGCTGCGCCAATGCGACAAGTTGAGACTCATTTCTGGCAGAGTTTGGGGAAGAAAAAAAAGACTTCTGCCAGCTTCTGCTACTTTCTTGCACAAAGCCAAAAAGTCTCTCTCCCCCTACCCAAGAACAGAGCTGGAGACGGTATCCTGCGATCCCAAATAAAGAATGATCGATCGGTACGAAAACAGGGTGCGGGAAATTTTCCTGCAGAACTCTTTTGGGATTTTTCCAGGGTCTCTGCTGCTCTTCTGCCAGGAGACCTTGGAAAGATTGTCAGCAAGCCACCGTCAGTCAAAATTCATATTAGTGGCTCCATGCGCATTTAAAATTATGAGTTTGGTGGTCCCTGAGGTCCAAAAGGTTGGTGACCCCTGTTCTAGTCCAACCCCCTGCTAATGCAGCTGGTACTGTACCATTTCCTACAATTGGCTGTCCAGTCTCTTCTTAAAAACCTCCAGTGATGGGCCATCCACAAATTCTGAAGTTGCTGTCCTATGAGTTGATTGTTCTCACAGTCAGAAAATCTCCTTGATCAATTTCCATCTGTTATTCATTGTGTGACGTTCAGGTGCTTTGGAGAATAACCTCCTCTTCTCTGTGGCAGCCCCTCAAATATTGGAATACTGCTATCATGTCACCCCTGGTCCTTCCCTTCATTAGACTAGCCATGCTCAGTTGCTGCAACCATTCTTCATATGTTTTAGCCTCCTAATAATCTTTGTTGCTCTCCTCTATTTCCAAGGTTTGCTTAGTGTTCTTACTCAGCTCACCAACTTAGGAGAAATAAACATTCAGTAGCATCTCTTATTTCTTTGGTTCCTGTGGTTACATCAGATTAAAACTCACCACTTTGGAGTATTTTCATGGAAAACAAGAGATGTATAAACAATAACCTAATAAAATTGTTAAGCATAATCACAAATACCAATTAGGTGAAATAATCAAAAACATTTCTCTAAACGGCCTGCCAGAAAAACCTTGGAACTATTTCTAGAAATCCTTTAGAATATGCACCAGATTTGGGCAGGATTATTTGACAGTTTTTCTGAAAATAGACAAACTTCTTAAAAAGAAAAATACTGAATTACAAATTCTGCTGTTGTCTACATGTTGCTATGGATGAATACTGGTGTTTTCACTCTGCTCCTTAAGAGACCTTGAAGATAAATAATTCTGAGCTCTTAGTTCTTCTCGGTTTCTCTCTTAGAGTTTAGGTGGTTTCCAGGGCTTTATAAGATATGTAAATATATAACATATCAACGTCTGAATGGGGCAGGATTCTCTCAAAATTCATTTCTCATCAAGCATACCCATTTCTCCTTTCCCTGAGCGCTTAAGGCAATACTTATCTTCACAACATATTCACTGGTAATATAAAAATCCAGATAATAATTCTAGAGTATAGGAACCACTTTCTCTGCATATCAAAGGGGTGGAAATGTAGACGGGTGGGCTTCAAAAGTTTTAGCAAAGGGTTCTCTGCCCAGTTGCTGGGTGGGCATGGCCATGGTGGGCGTGGCCTAGTCAGCCTTCTGCACCACGAAGGAGGGGTGTTTTTGCCCTTTCTGGGGTCCGGAGGCTTTTTTTGAGCCTCCAGGAGGGTGAAAATGACCTCCCCAGGCTCCGGAGACTCCCTAGAAGCCAGAAACAGGTCTATTTCCAGCCTCCCCAAACTTCCAGGAGCAGAGGTGGTATTCAGCAGGTTCTGACCAGTTCTGGAGAACCAGTCGTGGAAATTTTGAGAAGTTCAGAGAACCGGCAAAATACCACCTCTGACTGGCCCCACCAACCCCATCTGCCTCCCGAGTTCCAGCTGATCTGATCGGCTGGGTCTTCTTTTGTTGTCCTTCACAGGAGAACGGAGCTGGAAAGCAGGTTAGTGGGAAGGGGGATTTTGCAGTATCCTTGCCCTGCCACACCCACCAAGCCACACCCACAGAACCAGTAGTACAAACATTTGAATCCCACCGCTGTCCAGGGAGCCTGTCTTTTGCCCTCCCCGAGACTCCGGGCATCCCCTGCACTTATCTCGCGTTCAAAACGGGCCATGTTGGGGGACCCCTGGGAGGGGAGGGGCAGAGTGGGCGGGGCCAGCCAGGATTGGGATTTGGGGGGTTCTCCAAACTTCAGAGAATCTTAGCTAGAGGCTCTCCCGAACCCCTGCGGACCCATCCCCAGCAGCCACCTCTGAACGTAGCTGTCGATCTTCTCCCAAATGTGAGAGCATCCTGACCTTTACTTGGGACTAAATTCTTCTTAACCTTTGTCATTTCTTCATAACCCATATTTTCTAGCACCACACTGTTACTTTCCCACATTTAGAAAGTGAGAAAGTGTGGCTGATTAATTGGGGACAGAAGTGATAAGTGCCTTTTTTCAAAGCTGGATTTCTGGATGAGCCAGGCATGACTTCTTTAGCGTTCAAGCCAGATTCCATGAATCTTGGCTCAGACTAAAACCAGAGGGCGAAGTCAAGGGGCAGAAGCAAACTCATTCTCTCTGCTATCCTTTCTACTTTCCACAATGCACTGCTGACTGCAGGGAACATCAACAGACCTGCAAGCATTTGTAAGGGTCAGTCAAAACCCAAGTTCTTCTCTGCTCAAAGCCATCAGATCCAGAACGAAGCAGAAAATAGCTTTCTGGGGGGTATATTCATTTCAAATGAAAATCTTTTCAAGCAAGGATGAAAGATACGTGCTTGGTTCTCAAATTCTCTGCCAAGCCCTCCTAACATTCCCCTCTTGCAAAGATATATATTGTTTTTAAAAGGCAAGCACTGCTCTACTGCCCTCCAGTGTACATTTCTAAAACAATGCAACTGATAGGTAGATCCTTCCGTTCCTTTTGGCGGGCGCGAATTACAGTTTATTTATTTATTCATTTTTATTTATTTATTTCTTTGATTTGTCAATTGCTTACAAGAAAATAGGCATAAGTATATGCATGGTTATGAATACACGAAATGGGTACATATAAGAAAAATAAAAGGAACAACAGGACAGGGACGGTAGGCACGTTGCTGCGCTTATTATGCACGTATCACATGCACACAAAAGAGAGAAGCCTAAACTCAATCCCAAAGCAAAGATTTATTTGCAGGTCCCTGTTGCTTTCTATGCTGCATTTGGCCACACTTGCCCAGTGGAACATAATCAACCAATCCATATACAAAACACGTGGAATGCAATCGAAATCAAGGGAAGTACTAATAACCACTCTATAAAGCCTTAGTAAAGCCACACCTAGAATACTGCATCCNGTTGAAGACTCTCGAAAAATTGTAGAGAAGACAAATCAAGATAATGAGGGGACTGGAGGCTAAAACATATGATGAATGGTTGCAGGAATTGGGCCTGGCTAGTCTTGGGAAGAGAAGGACCAGGGGAGACAGGATAGGGGTCTTCCAATATTTGAGGGGCTGCCACAGAGAGGAGGAAGGGGTTGAGTTATTTTCTAAAGCACCTGAAGGCTAAACAAGGAAAAATGGATGGAAACTGAACAAGGAGAGATTTAACCTGGAAATAAGGAGAATTTTTCTGACAGTGGGAACAATCAACCGATGGAACAGAAGCTGCCTTCAGAAGTTGTGGGAGCTTCATCACTGGAGGCTTTCAAGAAGACACTGGACTGCTATTTTTCGGAAATGATGTAGGGTCTCCTGCTTGGCCAGGGGGTTGGACTAGATGACCTACAAGGTCCAACTCTTATTAATCTGTTAAAAACCAATCAGGACCTTGTATCTGGGGGTGGTAAGGAATCAGGAATTCCAGACTTCATCTTGGGAGCAAACTCAGCTGGCTCCTAAAGTTCGAAACTGTGACTTATTCACCCCAATTAATTTATTTTAATGAGTGAGAAGCCCCCAGGCTAGCAATAAGCAAATCCAAGATTGTGTCCCGGTGGGCTTATCTTGAATCTCGATTGCTGTACAAGTGGAGGTCAGTATTTACTTTGCATTTGCTTTGGTAGGTTTCAAGAATTAAATCTGAGGCTCAAATTAGCAGACAGGATGTCTCTGAAGAAGAGGGGATAGCTTCGAAGAAGAAATTTGGGGGGGGAGGGCAGATGGTGTATTACAGGTAGTCTTTGAATTACAACAGTTCATTTTGTGACCGAAGTTAAGTGTTTTTCACACTTATGACCAGTGGTGGGATTCAACATTTTTTTTACTACCGGTTCTGTGGGCGTGGCTAGGAGGCCATAGCCAGGGGGGTCACGGGAATGGGTGGGCATGGCTATGTGGTCATGTGACTGGGGGTGGTGTCAAAAGTCTTTTTTTTTCTTTTGCAGCACCTCACCCCCCCCCGTGGCCAATTTT
>BHFT01014551.1:0-28440 GCA_004320025.1 Laticauda laticaudata | reverse complement strand
TCTATCTGTCTGTCTGTCTGTCTGTCTGTCTGTCTGTCTGTCTGTCTGTCTGTCTGTCTGTCTGTCTATCTATCTCCATCCATCACTTCATGGTCTGTAAGAAGCTACTATAGCAAACTGGGCATTTTGGAGGATGGAGTAAACATTGGATGATGTGGATAATGGCGACCTTCATTTGTAAATGTCACAGCTTACATCTTCACAATAGACACTGGAATATAACTACCTCATAATGAGATTCTGCATGGTAACACTTCAGGTATTGTTATTTTGGTGACATGCTGCTGCTGCTGTTTCAACTTATCTTTTCCATCACTGCCTAGACATGTGCTCACTGTAAGTGAAAAATCTCTAAAAGCAGCAGACTCACAACCTACCATTTGTGGATGCACAACATCTCATGCATATAAATATAGCATTTCTCAATGTAATTACATATAATTATTTGCATACACGTATGATGACCTTACCTCTATCATATTGCATATCTTCAGGCTGTAACCCACAAGCCAGTTCCTGCTTTGCCTTACTATGAAAAGGAGAATAAGTTCTGCCATTTAACAAGGATTTACTGTATGTTTTATGGTACATAAGTAAACTCTTCTCTTCATGGAAACTTTTTGTGAATCACAAAAGGTTGCTACAATCTATAGATAAGTAGATTAAAATAAGAGAGTTAAGAGCATAAGAGAGTTTAAAAAGTGTATATATCATCCACTTCTGGAATAGTTTCAGGGCATATTTTAAAAAATGCAGAGAAAACAATAATAAAGCATATTGAAAAGGCAAGGAATATAAAACATCAAAACCTAAAACAGTGAATACTTAGATTTAAATCACTGAAGTGTTAAAAGGCCTGGATATCTGTCTGTCTGTCTACCTACCTATCTATTTATCTATCATTCAAGAGAATAAGTGAGAGGATGTAGACAATTTAGAAACCTCTCAAGATTTATTTTGGATAGATTCTGCCAAATAACTTTAAATACACACACACACACACACATACACACACAGAGTGAGAGAGAGAGAGAGAAAAGTTTAATCCTTATATTATATATTTAAAAAGGGCATTTGGCAGAATCTATCCAAAAATATATCTTGAGAAGTTTCTTAGTTGTCTACATTTTCTTACCAAAGCTCTTAGATTTGATTCAATTCCAGTTTGTAAGCTGAAGGCATTTCATTGAATGAAATTCATTTTGGGGGGAAAAGTGCTGAAGAAATGTCCTTATTATGTGATGAAGCAACACACACACACACACACACACACACATACACATTAATTAACTATTCCATATGTTTTTGCCTATTATTTTACTTCAGCATCGTATGTGTACCCAAACAACTGTCTTGTAGTTGAAGGCATTATTAGTGTCAGAAAGATGATGAAATGTCAAATTAGCTTTTTAAGTGCTTCTATTTTAAAAGGAAGGAAGCAAAAAACTTCTAACAGGGTGAGATAACTGAAACATCTTGTTTTCCAAAAGTGGACTAAGTGAGGCCTCCATTTCTCACTTCTGTGGATGAGTGATGAAAGATCTATTTTTGTAAATCAAAAATTGCATTGTAGAGAATTAGCATATAGCCTTCCAGTGTCATTTTTAGAAGAAGAAATGCATCCCATTTCCTGTTTCTATTTTGAGTGGAAGGAGAGACGTTACAATAATTTCTATTATTTTCTGCCTTTCCTCCTTATCCCAGTAAGATTTCTTGTGTATTTTATCAAAAGGGAACAACAAGATGAAACGTTTTATTATATGCTGATTCAGATGATTTTAAAGATTAAGATACAACTGAGAACAGGGGTTTTTCTTTTGGGGTTTATGTAGAAACAGTGGAGGAAAAGTCACGGAATTTTGTTTTTGTGTGTGGTAATCGCAGCAAGATTATTGTATGCACATCTGTATGAGGGAATGAACAAGCCTTATCCACAATGGTTGATGAAGATGATGAAACTTTCTGAGCTGGCTAAATTTACATTTTTGACAAGAGAAAAGACCTTAAGCCCATGTCACACCGAACCAACGGATGCAAAGAGGATGTAAAACGGACAAAAAAAGCTTACCATCCGTGGAAAACGCGATGTACTCCATTGCCTCCATTTGGCTTCCTCTCTATCCGTCCAGCATCCGTTTATGGACGTTTCATCCACTCCAAAAGTTTTGTGTGGAAAATGTATCCAATGCGTGTGTTCTGCATCCGCACGCATCCGCTATGCATCTGTTACGCATCCGTTACGCATCCGCTATATCTGCTAGGCATCCGCTCCGCATCCGCGCAACTCGCATCTGCTCGGACTCAGGGAGGAAGCAGGGAACGATGCAGAACAGATGCAGAACAGATGCAGAACAGATGCCAAGTGGAAACAAAGCGTTTAAAACAGAAAAACGTTCTCAGAGGGACCTATCTCGGGATATAAGGATGTCTGCAGGATGCCTAGAGGATGCCAAGAGAGGATGCAAAGGGACACCTACACTGCCTATAAAAGGGTGAGCAACTCGCCTGCATCTCACTTCAAACAGAGCCAAGCTGTGCAGACCTCTGCAGCCTTCATCTGACTCTCCTCTTCCACAGCATCCAGTCATGCCACCGTGAATTGTGACAAAGTCCTTCCGGCAGCCACCATCCTTCTGCAACAGTACGAAACACATCTACAGGCTCTGTGAACTCTACTACGGGAAGAAAAGGAGGCACCCAAAAAAAGTCTGGGTCCAAAGATGGTTCACCAGAAGAGCAGAGGACGGACTGTACAACAAGGTGATGGTGGAGCTTAGGAGCGAAGACACTCGGGCGTTCCAGAACTTCATGAGATGCCTCCACCCATGTGTTGACGAACTTGTTGCAGTGCCTGACACCAGGTTGACCAAAGACAAACACCAACTTCCCGACCAGCCTGGAACCTGGGCTCAAGGTGACACTCACTCTGCGCCACCTGGCCTCAGGGACCACCTACAGGAGCATGCAGCACGGCTGGAGGGTGCCACTCAGCACCATCAGCTTTGTTGTCAGAGAAGTGGTGCAGGCCATCATCGAAGAAGACAAGAGGAGCTCCTCCAGTGCCCCTCCACTGAAGAAGGCTGGAAAGAATGTTGCAGAGCAGCAGTGGTATCAGAAGTGGAACTTCCCACACACCGTTGGAGCCATAGAATGGAAGCACGTGGCTGCAAAAGCTCCAGCCAACTCAGGGTCCACTTATCACAACTCCAGGGCTTCTTCAGCATCATCCCTTTGCCATGGTCGATGCTGCCTACAAGTTCATGTACATCGATGCTTCAGGCAACGGTTCATCTTCAGATGCCCAGGTATACAACGCCAGTCACCTCAAGGAGGGGCTGGAACGCAACCTCATTGTGGGCTTTCCAGATCCAGAACCCCTGCCCAACGACACACAAGATGTGCCCTACTTCATCGTGGGGATGATATGCCTTCTCCCTCACAACTACCTCATGAAGCCTACACCTCCAAATACCTCACCCGTGAAGAGGAGGATCTTCAACTACAGGCTGTTCAGGGCAAGGCGGTGGTGGAGAATGCCTTTGGCATCCTGGCCAACAGGTTCCAGGTATTCTCACCAACATGCACGCATAGCCCAGAGACCATGAGGAGGATCGTGGAAGCTTGCTGCATCCTGCACAATCTCATGTGCATCGCTACCCAGTCTTGCAGAAACAGGCGTGTGACTGTCAACAAGGCAATGGGATATGGAGCCTGGGGAATGGATGGTAAATGCTAATGGATGCTTCTTCAGCCTGTCTCATCACACGGATGAGATTAGCCATTTATGTTTGTTTGGCTACAATGAACAGGGCGTTTAATAAAAGAGTTTGTGTTTATGTTGACATGTGTGGATGATTGATTATATCGTTATTGAATAATAAAGGGCCATAGGTATGGGCACCTGGGAGGGTTACCATACAGTCCCACTATGCTTGCACTGGAGGTTTATCTATCCCACTACTATCCTAACCCATCCCACAGCTATTACCCATTCCACAGGTATCCTAACCCATTCCAAAGCTATCCTTACCCATTCCCACAAGCAAGCAAAGGCTTAAACCATTTCTAAAAGTTTCCAGCAAGACTTTATTAAAAAAAGAAATGAAGCAAGTGTGTGAATCCAAAAATAGACTTTATTAACAACAAGCTATAAGACAAAATGAGTCCTGGCACTCCTCTTGGTCGCTCAGTCTCAGGGGTGAAGGGTGCAGGTGCTGGGAGGTGGCTGGTGCTGGAGTGCTTGTCATCAGCTCCTCCAGAAGCAGAAGCAGCAGAAGCCCAGCCCCAGAAGAGCCAGCCCGTGCTGCAGAAGCCCCAGCAGAACCAGATTGAGGGCCAGGGGCGGGATGGTAGCCCTTTCCCTCTTGCAAGGGCTGGCAGCAGATGGCTGAGGCTTGCTGTGCTTCTGCATGGTTGTGGGGTTGCTGCGTGGCAGGAGGCTGGCAGGAAACCAAGGCTTGGTAGGGAGGCTGGCCAGGAGGGCCGCAGGGCAGCAAGGCTTGCAGCAGGCAAATTCAGGCAGGGCAGGCAAGGCAGCCAATCCGTCGCCAGCAGGTCTTTCCTCTGAATGGCGACCTGCTTCCAAGCTGGTTTCCGTTATATCCGTGTGGCTAACGCAATGCATCCTCCCCTGCATGCGCAATTAATGCCAGGCATCCACTAGGCTTCCGCTGGGCATCCACTGTGCATCCGTTTCATCCCGCTAGGCTTCCGCTCTGCATCTGCTCTTCTGTTCCGCGTCCGCTTTGCTGACACCCCCCAGAAGCCCTGCGGATGTGCCATCCGCTCCCATCCGTTTCCATCCGCTAGGCTTCCGTTCTGCATCCGTTCCATCCGCCCTGCGTCCTCCCGCGTCCGTGTTATCCGCTCCGGTTATGCAATTTTTGCCCCTTTTGAGAGCGGATAATAACGGATGGAACATTTTGCTCGTCCGCTGTGTCCTTTTTGCATCCATTGGGCAGTGTGACATGGGCTTTATTTACTGTATTTTCATCACTGATTGAAAACCCATTATAGCATTTTTGCATCATCATCCTCTTTTAATGATGCATAATCCCTTGCGGGGTGAAGTGTGGGCAAATGTATGAAGCTGAGTTTTTACTGACTGGGTGCCCTTCCTATCACCAATGTGGAGGTTTTTTTTCAGCAGATATATTAACAGTGTGCCCAGGAAGAGAAACATCTGCCTCTAACTAGGATTGAACTCAGCCTCCTGATTGTGAGGCAAGAGCTCCACCTCTAGGTCATTGCACCACTGAGAATTTTTGCATAAACAGAAAAAAGAGCTCATGATTTATGTTTTTTGATGATTTTATAGGCTGGCTTAAAGAAAGAAATGAGTTATGTTATAACCATAGAATAAGAAATAAATTTATAACCATCCTAACAACTGATGTAAATAATATTGGAAGTCTCTTCTTTGTATCTTTTATTTCTTTCTTTTCTATCTTTCCTTTTCT
This sequence comes from Laticauda laticaudata, assembly GCA_004320025.1. Taxonomy (NCBI): domain Eukaryota; kingdom Metazoa; phylum Chordata; class Lepidosauria; order Squamata; family Elapidae; genus Laticauda; species Laticauda laticaudata. The sequence continues at coordinate 22,981 of BHFT01014551.1, read as the reverse complement.
TCCTTTTTTGCATTTTCAGCTTTTTCTTTTGAATGCTTCCTTTTTCCTACTTAATGTTGGTTTCTATTAAGTTTTTATCTCTCTTTATAAAAAAAACATTAACGGGGAAAAAAGAATAATTCGGACAAACTGCAATTAATGAAAAAATAAACAATGAAGGGAATTTAGGTTGACTAGTAAAGACTAAAGAAACTTAGTGTGGCTTAGCCGCACAAAATAAGACTAATCCTTTTTCAAATGCCCAGTGGGGCATCACACAAAACAGTGCAAACCTGATTCCAGCTCTAACCCTGATCCTAGCTCAAAAGCGGTTTAGAGGGAGGTAGCGTGGACACCTGTTTATCAAGTTCTTCAAAGAGAGATTGAAGAATCACAGGATGTTTAGCTTTGAAAAAGTGTGTGGGGGGGGGAATCTGAGAAACAGAAAAATATACTCTTGATAATACTGAAAGAGTGCCATAAAAGACCACTTCTGCATTGTATCAATAAAAAAGGGCAGGATACAGAATTATGGATGTATCTTACAAGAAGGCAATTTCTTAGTGAATATCTACTTAAGTGGCAGAAAAGGTAGACATCTCAATGGATTCTTTCATCAGATTTCTGTAAGGAGCAGGTTGTTGACTGAGCAAATATTATCAACTAGCTTTGCTAATTTGCAACCATGCTTTGCTAGGAAACTATGTGGTTGGGCTTAGTTTTGCGGAAGGAAAATAAGGGGGAAAATTCTGCTTCTTCCTACCAGCCTCCATCAGTATTCATCTGGCTAGCATCCTGTCAGTGTGTGAGAGAGATGAGGGCTGTTTGGAAACTGAAACAGCATTTGCTATGTGAGCAAGAAGGAGACAGCAAGGAGTCTGAGCGTGGCTTAGCTCAACTGTTCTGTACTAAAGCTGCTGGTGCCATGAAACTAACACTGAAAATGAAATTCCTCTCCTCTGCTTGTGTTTTGTATTTGGAACAGATTTCTTTTCAGGTGGGGAGGGGAAGTAGAACTCCTTAGCATCAGAGTGTGTTAATAATAATACAGGAGATACTAATGCTCTGATGGTCATTTCAAAAAGTCCTTTCTAAGTGAGCACCTAGAAGCCAAGAGAAACATACATGCCAAATTTCAAGTTTGTAGTCTTTACGGTTCTGGAAATTTTGTGATGATATGTGAGTAGTATTTCGCTTCTATATATATACAGAAGAAATTAGAGTGATGTTGAAGCCCTAAGGGTCCCTTCTGAGCCCATAATTCAATATTTTATTCTCTCTTTTTTTTGTCTAATTTAATACATCTAGACAAATAAGCATAGTTCTGTGTACACATATAAACGTGTACACATACAGAAAGAGAAATTCACATTCCTAGCCATTTTAACCACTTACAGAACTATTCAGAATATTTATTGCTGCAAAATAACCAGCCATAAAATTGCCTACTGTATATACAGCATCCTGCACACATCCTTCAAACCCCAAGCCCTGAGGCTGAGGAAGACGCATACTAGCCATAAGGGTTAGAAGGTAAAGGCCCTGTCACAATGCCCAACGGATGCAAAACATTTGAAAAAAGGACACAGTGGATGAGAAAAATGTTCCATCCGTTGTTATCCGCTCTCAAAAGGGACAAAAATTTGCATAACCAGAGCAGGTAACACGGAAAAAGGAACCGGACCGGGGGAGGATGCAGAGCGATGGAAAACGGATGTTAGAGTGGAAGCTAGCGGTGCAATGAATCGGGCAGGAAATGGAAAGCAGATGGGAGCGGGATGGCACAACTTCCGCGAGGCTTCTGGGGGCACCTCCAGCCAGAAGCGACCGAAACCAGAACGCGATATAAGCAGATGCAGAGTGGAACGCCGAGCAGATGACAGCGGCGTGCACAGTGGAAGCTGATGCGGAATGAACTGGATAGCAGATGGAAAGTCCGAGACGTTCACTGCACATCGCAGGGGGTATTATTGCATCAGTCCGCGATATAAAGCGGAAGCAGCTCGGAAGCAGGTCACCATTCAGAGGAAGAGACCATGAATCCAGACACATCGAGTGCTCTTTCCACGCTTGCCCTGCCTGCATGCACGTGCCTGCCAGCTTGCTTACCAGGCCTTGCTGCCTAGCTGTATCCCAGCCTGCCATCCTGCCACCTCCCTGCCAGCCTTGCTGTCTGCCTGCCTGCCAGCCTTCCTTGCCAGCCAGCAACCCCACAAACCATGGAAAGAACAGAAAGCCTCAGCCATCTGCTGCCAGCCCTGGCACAGACGGACAGGGCCACCCTCCCCCCCCCTGCCCTCACTCTGCTTTGTGGGCTTTGCTGCTGCTTGGGCTTCGCTCTCTGCAACTGGGCTTCTGCTGCTTCTGCTTTCTGGAGGAGCTGATGATGCTGCTTCTGGCGGTTGTGCTTCTGCTGGTGCTTACTCTGCTGATGCTGCTCCTGCCGGTGGTGCTTCTTGGCTGGTGCTTACGCGTGACTGAAGGCGCTCCTCGTCCTGCTGCGTTCCTGCTTCGTGCTCCTGGACTTGCTCGTCCTCCTCGTACTGCTTCGTGCTCATGGTCTTGCTCTCCTCCCTCGTACGGCTTGTGCTCCTGGTCTATGCTCGTCCTGCTTCGTATCCTGCTGTCCTGTCGTGGCTCCTGGTGCTGCTGGCACTGCTGGTGCTTAACTCTGATGCTGCTGATCCTGTGTCCGTTGCTGGTGCTGCTGCTGATGATGATCCTGTACTGCTGCTGCTGCTGCTGCTGATCTTCCTGTTGCTGGCTGCTGCTGGTGGATGGAGAAGCACCCCATACAACCTCGAAGCCCCCCTCTAATGAGGCCCATATGGCCCTGCCAGAGGGAGAAGACGGCAGATGCATGATAGGGAAGAGAAGGCAATACTCCATTGAGAAAATCACGAGGATGCGACCGTGTGCTAAAACTAGTGCGCTGAGAGAGGAATGACTTATCAAAACGTGCTGGAAGGGACACCAGCTCTACAGGACACCAAAGGAACGCAAGGCTGCTTGGGGACACACACAGTCAGCATGAGAAAAGCCGAGAAGAGCAGAAGGCGGAGAGCTGGGCTACACATCGCGATGTGCTTCCTCGGCTGGTGGAAGCACACTGGGCACACCGTGGTACGGGAAGCTGCATCTCAAGAAATCAACAGGCCACGGTTAAATCTGATGACAAAGAACCCACGTGATGGAAACCCAAGTGGAAGCTTCGATGGAGGTGATAAATCCGCCAGCCGAGGAGCAGCAGCAGCCTCTTCTCACACCCTCCTCATCCGGCAGCCTGCTGAGAAGCCAGGTCCTCATTCCGGCTGAGGAGCTCGAGCTCCTGTCTATCACAGCGCAGGTTTCGTGCGAGCGTGCCATGGCGGAGAACCGGCAGACAAGTTTAGTAACCGTGAGCGGAGCGCGCTGGAGGACTCCCTGGTGAAGTGGTGAGAAAGGAGATGGTCACTTTTCCAACACAATCCTAACCTGCATCCACCCCCAGCTTTCTACCTGCCACAGAAAGCAAGAGACCAGACAGGAGGGGCAGAGCCACACTTGTCCCTGCGGAGATCAGGGACACATTCCGACTCAGCATTAATCTCCTCTCTCAGGCTTGGTCCACAACCGACTCTTCATCTCCAACGCAAGCCTTTCCTCACCTATGTCAACGGACCCTTCACGGACATGCGAACCCCCAGTACCAGGTGCGTGAAGGACCGCGATCACCGAAGCTGCCCTTCACAAAACCCTCCAGAGACCCAGAGGAACCTGCTCCCAACCCAAGTCCTAGCGTCTGCTGCCTGCCCCACCCCAGGTGATGTCTTCCATTCCAGCTTTCCACACAGGCCTCACCTACCAGGACTACGGCTATCCAGCGAGGTCACAGCAGCACAGGGCAGCAGCCCTATCCAGTCCAGGCACCAAGTCAGCTTGGACGACCACCGTTGCCCACCTCGTTCCACTTTGATCCACGATGCCAACCCTATGCTACAGAGGCCACCCACGCCAGTCCCTCACCAGCTACAGGACCAGCAGCCCCACTACACTGTCCTTCCTTCCACCCCACAAGCCAAGCCCGGCCTCAGTACAATCTGTCCTCGTACTAGGGCTGGACACCCATGGCATGGAGGAAGGAGCACTCACACACTCACGGTGCTGAGCCAGTCTTAGAGAGCATCCCGAAACACAACCGTCACCTGTTTCGTCGCTCTTGGGCCAGGCACCCCCAGTGGGGGCCTTTCAGACCCCCAAACGCACTCCAGCAGCAGCCCCCTCCACAGCACCTGGACCCTTAACACCCTGAGACTGGGCAAGCACCTCCGATGTGACTAAGAAGACGACCAGAGACCTGGTGCGCTACCTGTAGCTTTATTTTGACAACTGACTTGCTCATCTATTCTTTTGTCAGCTTGTTATTAATAAAGTTTATCTTTGGCTTCACACACATTGTCTTCATTTATTTTTTTTAAATAAAGTCTTGCGGAAACTTTTAGACAAATGGTTTAAAGCCTTTGCATGCCTTGTGGGATGGGTAAGATAATAGCAGTGGGATGGCAGGGAATACCCTTTAGATGGGTAAATAGCTGGGGATGGGCAGGATACCTTGGGATGGGGTTAGGATAGCTGTGGGATGGGTTAATAGCTGTGGAGACTGGGCAGGGACTACCTTTGGGATGGGTTAAGATAGCTTGGGATGGGTTGAGATAGCATGGGATGGGTTGAGATAGCTGTGGGGATAGATAAACCTCCAGTGCACAGCCATAGTGGGATTGTTGGTCCACCTCCCAGATGCACAACCTTTGGCCCTTCATTATCAATACGAATGTAATCACTTGATTCACACATGTCAAACATAAACACAACTCTTTAAATTAAATGCCCTCCTCATTGTAGGTCTACCAACATCCAATGGCCAATCTCTTCCGTGTGATGAGACAGGGTTGAAGAAGCATCCATTATCATCTATCATCCTGTCTTGCCCTCCACTGCCCAGCTGGGGAGTTGCCACCAGTGTGTCACGGAGGTTGCGCTGCCTTCTTCCCTTTCATGTCGAGGCTCTGTGGGGCCTTGCACATCCTCAAGTCTATCAGGTTTTCGCCGCTTGCCTCCATTTCCCAGGCTCCATGTCGCCACATTCCTTGTTGGAGTCCACAAGCCCTGTCTGCAAAGACTGGGTAGATCGGGTGTCGCATGAGATTGGTGAGGATGCAGCAAGCTTCCATGATCCTCCTCACTGTGTCTCATGCATGTGTGATCTCGCATGATGTCGAGAAGAACCTGGAACCTGTATGGCCAGGATGCCAAAGGCTTTTCCACCACCCGCCCTTGCCCTGACAGCCTGTAGTTGAAAAGATCCTCTCTGCATGCGGTGAGGCATTTGGAGGTATAGAGCTTCATGAGGTAGGTTCTGAGGGAGAAAGGCCGTCATCCCCCCAATAGTAGGGCAGCATCTTGGCATGTCATTGGGCAGGGGGTCTTGGATCTGGAAGCCATGATGAAGGTTGGCATTCCAGCCCATCCCTAAGATGACTGCAATTGTATACTGGCCTCTGAAAATGAGGCCGTTGCCTTGAAGCATCGATTGTACATTGAACTTGTATCAGCATCGATCATGGCGAAGCAGGAATATGCGAAGAAAGCCCTTGTAGTTTGAAGTAAGTGTGGATCCCCGATTTAGCTGTGCTTTGCAGGCCACGCTGCTGCCCATCTATGGCTCAGACACGGTTTTGTTGTTGGTGGAAGTTCCACCTTGCTGTTACCACTGCTCTGCAACTTTCTTCCAGCCTTCTTCAGTGGAGGGGCACTGGAGGACGAGCTCCTCCATGTATTCTTTCGATGATGGCCTACACCCTTCTCTGACCACTACGCTGATGGTGTTGTGTGGCACCCTCCAGCTGTACTGCAATGCCTCCGTAGGTGGTCCCATGAGGCCAGGTGGATGCAGAGTCAGTGTGCCACCCTTGAGCCCAGGGTCACAGGCTGGGTCAAAGTTCGATGCTCTGCTTGGTCAACCTTGGGTTGATCACCTGCTGCACAAACTTTGTCAACACATGACTGGAGCATCCTCATGAAGTCTGGAATGCATGAGTGTCTTCGTTCCTGAGCTCACCATCACTGTTGGACAGTCCAGTACTCCTGCTCCTCTCCGATCCATCTTTCGACCCAGAATGCTTCTTGATGTTCCTTTTCTTCCCGTAGTAGAGTTCACAGAGCCTGTAAGATCTTCGCACTGTTGCAAGAACCTATGGTGGCTACCAAAAGGAGTTTCTGTTATGATCCCAAGGTGGAGCATCCACTGGATGCTGTGAAGAGGAAAGCCAGATGAAGGCTGCATGAGGTTCTGCACCGCAGGGCTGTTGTCTTGAAAGTGGAGATCCAGGTGAGTTGCTCCCCTCTTTTATAGGCAATATAGGTTTTCCCCTATGTGTCCTTTTGCATCCTCGTTGGCATCCTCTTTGACATCCGTTAATATCCGAGATAGGTTCCCTCTCGCGAACGTTTTTTCCAATTTTAAAATGCTTTCTTTGCATGCTGCATTCCTTTCATCCTTTCTCCATCCGTGCTACTAACGCTGCGCGTCTGTTCCACGTCCGTTCCACTTCCTCCCTGAGTCGCGTTTAACCGCTGAGGAAGCAGATGAGTGCGCAGATGTGCAACGGATGCCCCCCCATAGCGTCATGGTGGAGTGCGTAACGCGATGCAGAATGGGATGTCCCCCGTATGCCTTGCGGACTGCAGAATGGATGCATTGGATACATTTTCCGCTCAAAAGTTTTGAGTAGCTCAAAACCTTCTGAGCGGATGAAATGTTAATAGACGGATGCTGGAACGGATAGAGAGGAAGCAAATCGGAGGCAGTGAGTACAGAACGGAAGCATCGTGTTAACCAACAGATGGCAGGTTTTTTTCTCCGTTTTATATCCTCTTTCCATCCGTTGGTGCAGTGTGACAGGGACTTAATTTTATTTATATGTGTGTTTATGTATATGTATATGTGTAACATCTTCGGTGGAATTAAGGTGATGTCAATGTTCTTAAAAGCGCTTTGTGTGTTCAGGAGGTCTTTTGATGAGAGTGTTCTGACCCAAACTTTGTTCCAAGGAAACAAACACAAAACTGAGGTAACAGCAAAATTATTATTTATGAATGTTGTTCCTTCCTGGTTAAAAGGCTGTTTCAAACTAATTATGTTTGATAAGAACAAGCCTTGTTAAGGTTGTGCTAGGCTGCCAAGAACACTAGATAAACTTGCAACAAATATTTCAAAGACAAAGAGTCTTCAAACATAAACTAAGAGAGTCCGAAGACTAAGAGAATAAACAAGGCTTGAGTGTAAAAAATTCTTTGCTTCCTGCAAAGAACTACGGTCTCTCAGGCTGGCTTTTATCCCTTAAGGGAGGGGCGATTACCTTGCAGCCTTACTCCCAAGTCTCCCGTGGTGATGCAACTGCTCTTTCCTTCGAGCAGCCCTACGTGCACGCGCCCTGGGTACAGGCTCCCTGGGGTCCTCTTCATCACTACTGCCAGCCTCAACAATCTCCAAAGGCCACATTCCACTCCCTGATAGTCTTGGCCCCATTCCTGCATCATACACAGCCCCTTCATGTGAGTCCTTGCTCTCCAAGACCTTAGCCATCTGAATTGCTGCCAGTGAACTACAACAGGGTCACATCAAGTTAGGTCATCTTGTGATGACTCTTGCGATGGTTCTGGTGTGGGTCACATCAGGTGAGGACAGGTGAGGTTTTGTGATGGGGAGATCACGTCAGGTTCATTGGGGGTGAATTGCTGGTTGGGGGAATTTGTGGGTTGAGTGAGGATCAGTGCCATCACTAGTTGGCTGTGTAGTTGATTTGAATTCTCAGGGATTCAAATACAACCTACAGGGCTGGCTGGAGGTCGATGTGTCTCCTTGATGGAATTGCTTGTGGAGTGCCAAGCTTCAATAAACTCATGAGTGTTGGAAGTGGTAGCATGCTCATCCTCACCTCTATAGGTTGTTCTGACTCCGCTTCCCAAATATGACAAAGTTAACTCAAAGCTTCCTTTATTAGGAGCCCCAGAAGCTCTAGCAAAAAGTTCCTCTCTTATTGCAGGCTAACAAGTCTGCCAAGCAGGGAGATGAATAGTTGTATAGAATATTCATCTCCGCCCCCTGCTTTTAATTCCCAGAGCTAGGGTGGGGCTTTGCTAGCAGCAGTGGTTCTTCCTTCCCAAGGATCAGCCCACAGATTTCCACTGCTCTCCTCTCCTCTGTCTTCTATGCTTCTGTGCATCAAGCACTGGACCCAGCTGTTCCTCTTCTTCCTTATCAGCCACCTCCAGACCTGGGGGCTATTGACTCTCCATCTGAGGGCTGACGGATGGTCCAGGCTACACCTCTTTTGATAGATAGATAGATAGATAGATAGATAGATAGATAGATAGATAGATAGATAGATAGATAGATAGATAGATAGACATATAGATACATAGATGCATATATAGATGATAGATGGATGGATGGATAGATAGATGGATGGATGGATAGATTAGATAGGATAGGATAGGATAGGATAGGATAGGATAGGATAGGATAGGATAGGATAGGATTGATGCATAAAGGTTGCATAAAGGATGCATAAAGGTTTATTAATTCTTGGTTTAAAGTTTGCTAGCATCCAGGAAATTAGGTCATCAATCACAGATTATTCAGTGAAAAACAACCTCACTTCTCATGGGGGTGGGAGACTACCTCACAACTATATTATACTTCCTCAAAAATAGTCAGAGATCAGTAGTATCACAAGAATATTTTGCATGTCTACTTAGGAGTAGATTTTTCATCAATGAAGATGATTATTTTTGTGAAAATTGTTTAATTGCTTTAAGCAACATTTGCCTAATGTGAACTCAATCTGGAGAAAGCAATATTTCTAACATTAAAAAAAAAGTCACGGTGTAACTGTATTTACAATATATAATACAAGACAAGACAAGACAATATAATATATAATAATATATAATAACAATATAATATAATAATATAACATCACAATACAATACAATAAACATTGATATATTATTCAGTTCTTGGTGGGAGAATGGCCTATGGCATGGTGAAAGGGAATAAGATTTAATGAGTAGGATTTCGAGATGGGATGAGAATTTTTTGGGGGGAGAAATACTTCCTACCATGTTCCTCTTTCATCTCAGAAATGATGAAAATTTTGAGAGTAGCTGTCACTACTCATTGTACATAAAATATATCTAATATTTTTCTCTAAATTTCATTCTCAGATTGAAAAACTGAGCCTAGCAGTCATAGGAGCTGCTGAAGACTTTCCATCTCTCTCAGATGGCCTCTAAAAAGACAATGAGGTGAGGATATTCCACATTGTCTCTATTTATTTATGGACAAGATGGCATCACGGGGAGCTGCAAATTTTCCTCATACTGGTAAGAAAACTGCCCAGATGAAAGGTTAAAAAATCAAAATAAATTATTCTTGAGCCATAGAAGATTCATCGGACACAGAATATATACACCAGGATCTTTTTGTAGAATTACTTGATGAATTTGTTTGAGCTCTACTTTTCTATTAACTCCTGATTATTGGGGTGGAGGGGGAGGGGGAGGGAGTGAAAAGAGTTGAGAGAGAGATGAGAGAAAGAGAGAAAAGAGATGAGAGAGAAAGAGAGAGATGAGAGAGAGATGAGGGGGAGAGAGAGAAGAGAGATGATAAATGAAAGATGACAGAGGACAAATAATGGAAGGATGAATGGATGGATGGATGGATGGATAGCCAATAGATGGATACAGTAGCTGAGATAAATGATGATAGATAGATAGATAGATAGATAGATAGATAGATAGATAGATAGATAGACAGACAGATAGATCCTATTTTGTTTTTATATCTGGGAAGTGTGTTCTTCTCTGCTTCCTACTATACGTTCCTAAAAATCTATGCTGATGATGTTTATTTATAATTTTTGCACAGGGATTTTCAAGGTTATATCAGAAGTTTGTTATTAAACTGAAAAAAAAAGAAAAGCCAAAATGTTTTGACATTAATCACACCAATTATGTAGTCCATGTAATTAAGAGACAATTATTTATCATGATACCACAATTAAATTTGCCAGATTTAAAAAACAACAACACAGGAATGGATGTAATTTTCTGCAAACCAACATTAATTGGGGCTCTAACATTTCAGTTTTTTATTGGAAAACAAGGAAGGAAGGAAGGAAGGAAGGAAGGAAGGAAGGAAGGAAGGAAGGAAGGAAGGAAGGAAGACTAAAAAGGTAAAGGTTCCATTAACATATATGGTATGTGCCAGTCATTTCCGGTTCTCAGGGGCAGTGCTCATCTCCGTTACAAAGCCGAAGAGCCGGCGCTGTCCAAAGATGTCTCCGTGGTCATGTGGCTGGCATGACTAAACACTGAAGGTGCATGGAATGCTGTTCCCTTCCCACCAAAATGGTCCCTATTTTTCTACTTGCATTTTTACATGCTTTCGAACTGCTAGGTTGGCAGAAGCTGGGACAAGTAATGGGAGCTCACTCCATTATGCAGTGCTAGGGATTAAAACCACTGAACTGCCGACCTTTCTGATTGACAAACTCAGCATTTTAGCTACTGAGCCACCACATCCCTATAGGAAGGCTGCAAAAGAAAATAATAAAGGAAGAAATTCTTAGTTTGTATGGTTTGTGTGAAGATATGGTGATAAGAAAAAAAAGAAATTAAATTAAATTATAAATCCAAAAGCAAAGAGGTTTTCCACCATAAGATGAACAGGTAAATGCAAGTGCATACAGAGGCATTCCTGCCACTTTTACTTTCTGACATTTTATGAAGGAGCTAAAGTTTGGAAGAACAATCAATAGATCTCCATTTGATACGTTGTCCATCCACTTGCACCATAAATAGTAGTTGTCAAAGGGTGATCTATTTTAGGCATTATGTGATTTTCCCCACATCCTGACCAATTTTCCTACTTCCCTCTTCCTGAAATGAGTTTATCAAAATCCCCATTACAGTCCTACATTAATGGCAAATCCCAGAACAAAGCTAGCATTCTCTCTCTCTCTCTCTCTCTCTCTCTCTCTCTCTCTCTCTCTCTCTCTCTCTCTCTCTCTCTCNTCTCTCTCTCTCTCTCTCTCTCTCTCTCTCTCTCTCTCTCTCTCACACACACACACACACACACACACACACACACAGAAAGAGAAAGAGAAAGAGAAAGAGAAAGAGAAAGAGAAAGAGAAAGAGAGAGAGAGAGAGCAGCCTCTGGCTTTGAGTAGTTTAGCAAAAAGGTTGTTAGCACAGCTTCAAAGCAAGAAATCCAGCAAGGCAAAGGAAGAAGGCAATGAGTCTATGAAACAAGGAGTAAAGCTATGAGTCCATGAACCAACGAAGAAGGCAAGAAGTCCTGCAAATTCCAGATGTTGGCAATGGCATACAAAACTCCATGAATTCAGCTTTTGTTCCCAACTAATGCCCCTCCTCACAGCTTCTCCTTAAGTCTCAGTCCCCAGGTGAGTCTTGTGAAGAGGGGCAGGATGCTTTCCTCCCAAGTTGTTGGGATGACCTGCGCTGTTCCCACACCCTATCCACTGTCTGTCCTTAGGGACAAGGAAGGGGTGATCCTTTCTCATCTCCTGAGCTCCATTGCCTTTCATCTCTAATGCCTGCCCTCTCTCAGTCATCCTGCCTCCATTCTTCACTGCTGAGAAGCCGTCCTTAGCCCAAGGGGCCCAGGGGTGCCTCCTCCTGCTCCTCTCCACATTCCTCCAAAGCCAACAACCTCCCTCAACCTCCATTGGCCCCAGCTCCGGCTAATCCTCCTCTGCAGATTCACAGGGGAGCATGACAGCAGGACTTGAACTCATGGTTTCTTGCTTTCCAGCCTAGTGCCTCAACTCTTAGACTGAACTGCCTCAGTTATGTATTGTTGTTATCAGATTTCTAACCAGTCCTCAGGAAAAAGGATGTAATTGCTGCTGTGCAAACATGAAGTCTATAAGTCCTAGAATATACCATTTATTCTTGTTAGTGTGCATGAAAGCTTAGAGAGGCTGACAGGAAAAGAAAACCCAAACAGGCATCCAGTATCTGTTGGGATATCTAGGGATCAAGCATTAACACAGACAAAGTAGATGGCTTTTATGTGTAAATCTACTTTAAAGAAATATGATGTTTGAGCCACAGGGTTGGAAATATTCCAAGCTGCTTAGGCTGCAGTTCAGCAAACATTTGAAACAGAGTCTTTTGATATCAGTAAGATTTATTTATTTCTGTGTAAACTGGTTGTTGGCTTCTCTGGAAATACTGAGGTTGAAAATGAATTGGTACCATGGCTGTGCATTATTTTTTTAAAAAAACTAATTTTAGCAGATTAGTACTACAATCAATTTTAATACTCTACATCCATGATGGTGAACCTATGGCACCATTTGTGCTGGCATGTGAGCTGCAGGTAAATTATCTCACTGCGCATGTACATGCCTCACAGCTGATTTTCAGCCAGTTTAAAGCTTTTTTCAGCCTCCCAAAGGCTTGAGGAAGGCTTCTGCAACCTTTGCAGGCCGAAAACTAGCCTCGTTTCTTCACCTCCAGTATTTTTGGAAAAACAGGAAGTGACAAAATGGGGCTAGTTTTCAGCCTGCAAAGCTTGCAGAAGCCTGCAAAAGCCTTTCTCAAGCCTTTGGAAAGCTGAAAAAGGCCTCAAACCTGCTGAAAATCAGCTGTGAGGCACAGTGCAGGTAAAGGGACAATGAGGGTGGGTGGACGGTGATTGCTTGTGCATGCATAGGGGCGCATATTGCCTTCTGGGTTCTGGCATACTGGCACGCAAGCACGAGCATGCAAGCGCAAACATAATTTTTGGCACAGGATCCCAAAAAGATGACCCAGCACTGCCCTACATAAAAGACAGGAACACAAAGTTATAATGGTATCTCTATCTGTACATATAAACTGAATGACTCTTTTGATATTGTTAAGTTAGAAGTTGGAAATATGTAGGTACTATATGCCCTATTTTGCCTTGCACTACATGAAAAACATATTGCTTAAGCCCATGTCACACCGGCCAACGGATGCAAAAAGGACACAATGGACGAGCAAAATGTTCCATCCATTGCTATCCGCTCTCAAAAGGGGCAAAAATTTGCATAACCGGAGCAGATAACACGGACGCAGGGAGGACGCAGGGCAGGATGCAAACAGATGCGGAATGGAAGCCCAGCGGAGGGAAGCGGACTGGGGGCAGATGGCGCAACCGCAGGAGGCTTCCGGGGGCCTCAGCAAAGTGAATGTAGAATGGATACAGCGGATGCCCGGGAAGGGTAGCGAACGTCTGGAAGACCGCGTGTGGCATACCCGAACGATGCTCGGTGTTAATTGCGCATGCGGGGGGGATTGCATTTTTGGCAAGCCACAACGGATAATAAGGGAAGGCAGCTTGCACGTGGCCAGCATTCTGAGAAAGACCTAACTGCTTGGACACTTTGAGTTCCTTGCCTGCCCTGGCCTGCCTGTCCTTCCTGCCAGGCTTCCTGCCAGACTTCCCTTCCCGCTTCCTGCACAGCCTACCTGCCAGGCCTCCTGCCAAGCCTTGGGTGCCTGCCTGCCAGCCTGTGTGCCTGGCTTTCCCTGCCAGCCTCCGGCCTGCCAGCCTTCCATGGCCCAGCCAGCAACCCAAACCAATGGGAAGGAAGGAACGTAAGCCTCGGCCCTGCCGCCATCCCTGCAAGAGGACAGGGCCAACCTCCGCGCACCCTGCCCCTGACTCTGCTTCTGCTGGGCTCTGCTTGGCGAAGCTGCTCCTGGTGATGGTGCTTCTGCTGGGGCGGGGCTTCTGCTGGGGCTGTTTGAAGCTACTCTTTGGTCCTCCTGGTCCTGCTGGTCCCTGCCTCGTGCTCTGGACTTGCTCGTCCTGCTCCTGCTCCTGGTCTTGCTGCGTCCTGCTCATCCTGCTCGTGGATCCTGGTCTTGCTCGTGCTCCTCTGGACTTGTTTGGCCTGCTGGTGCCTTACTCTAACTGCAGCTGACTGTCCTCCTGGTTCTGCGTCCTGCTGTGCTCGATCCTCTGCCGAGCTGCTGCTGCTGCTGATGTTGATGATCCTGCCTGCTGCTGCTGCTGCTGCTGCTGATGATGATTATGATCCTGCTGGTGAGAGATGACGAATGATGATGATGATGAATGAATGATGATGATCCTGCTGGTGCTGCTGCTGCTGGTGGTGTGGAGGAGCAGCCCCTACTACCTGGGAGCCCCTCTGATGAGGGCCCATCTGGTCCAAGCCAAAGGAGGAAAGGCTATGCGACAACGCAGGAGAGAGAAGGCAATACTACATGAGGAGGCGCACGAGATGAGGTGCTGGAGTGGCTGAGAGAGAACGACTATCTGTGGCGGAAGGGACACCCGGCTGTACAGGGACACCAAAGCGGGAAAGCAGGGCTGCTTACGAAGAGAGGGAGAGAGTATGGTACATTATGGGAGGTGCTACCTCTGCTGGTGGAAAACATATGCACACCCTGGTGACGGGAACTGCACCTCAAAAGATCTGGCCAGGCCCACTGTGAAGCTTGACAACAGAGAGACGCTACGTCATGGCCAGGTGCAACTTCTGGAGGGTGAGGTCCACCACCGAGGAGCACCAGCAGCCTACGTTCTCACATAGCCCTCTCTCTCCGGAAAAGCCTGCTGAGAGCAGTCCTCTTTCGCGGCGAGAGTCAGCCCCTGTCTCCAGGCAGGTTTCTGTGGAGTTGTGCCATGGCGACAACCGGGCAGACAGTTGTTTGTAACCGTGGCGGAGTGCATCAGAGGCTCTCGCTGGTGTGGTGGGAGGAGAGGAACATCGAGTCCAGCACAGTCCCTAGCATCGGGCATCCACCCCCCCATGCGTCCGGCCTCCGCAGAAAAGGCAGAGAGCCGGACAGCAGGAGGGGCTGAGCCAAACTGTCCTGCCATGGAGATCAGGGACACCAATCCGCACCAGCAATAGATCTCCTCTCTCAGCTGGTCCACTAAACCGACTCCTCAATCCTCCAACCGCAAGCCTTACCTCAACCTATGTCACACAGACCCTCAAGGACATTGCGGATGCCACAGTACCAGCTGGTGAAGGACGGATCACGGAGCGGCTTCACCAAACCTCCAGACCCAGAGGAACCTGCCTCCCACCAGTCCAGGTTTGCTCCTCCACCTCACCCAGGTGATGTCCCTCCCATTTCCAAGGCTTTCCGCACAGGGCCCTCACCTACCAGGGCTAACCGGCTACCAGGAGGTTCAGCAAGCACAGGCAGCAGCCACTTCCCAAGTCTCAGGGCACAAGAGTCATCGGGCGACACCGTTGGCCAACCTTTTCCACTGATCCGACCGATGCCACCCACGACAAATAAGATGCCACTGATGCCCGACAGCGATGCCACCACCACACCAATGATGCCACCACGCCAGTCCTCACCACGCTGCTGAGCATGACAGCCCCACTAACTACTACCTTCCTCACCCCACATATGCCAAGCCGGCCGCCTTCAGTACATCTGTCCATCAGTACTGGGGCTGGCACCGCCATGGCATGGAGAAGGACCTCTCAGCATCGGGGCTTGAGCCAGCTGCTCTGAGAGTTTCCATCACACAGCTCAGGTCCCCTGTTGTCCTCCGTCGGGGCCAGGCACTCCAAGCAGCCAGCCACCACCAGCAGCACCCGTGGACCCTTCACCTGAGACTGGGGTGCGAAGACCTCTGAGTGACCAAAGAAGAGTGCCAGAGACTGGGTAAAGCTGCTACCTGTGGACTTTATTGGACACTTGACCCTGGGTCCTTTTTTTTTTTATAGACAGCTTGTTGTTCAATAAAGTTTTATCTTTGATTCCACACTTGCCTCAATTTCTTTGTTTTAAATAAAGTCTTGGTGGAAAACTTTAAAGAATGGTTTTAAGGCCTTTGCATGCTTGTGGTATGGGTTATAGATAGCAAGTGGGATGGGCAAGGGAATACCTGTGGGATGGGAAATAGCTGTGGGATCGGGTAAGGATAAGCAGTGGGATAGATAAGCCTCAGTGCAAGCATAGTGGACTGTATGGTTCCATCTCCTGGTGCGCACACCTATGGCCATGCCAGATGAGTTGCTCCCCTTTTTATAGGCAGTATAGGTTTTCCACTATGTGTCCCTTTGTGCATCACCCCTCTAGGCATCCTCTAAGAAGACCAATCCTTAAGATCCGAGATAGGTCCACCTGCGAACGTTTGTTTCCGCTTAAAAACGCTTTGTTCCTCTGCATCCATTCTGCATCTGTTCGCGCGTCCATTCGCGCTTCCTCCTAGCGTCCGGGCAAGATGCGCGTTGGCGTGGGATGCCGCAGCGGATGCCAAAGTGGATATCGCGGTGCGTAACAAGAATGCGTAGCGGATGAGTGTAGCGGATGCAAAACGGACGAACTGGATACTTTTCTGCGGCAAAAGTTTTAGGCAGCCCCAAAAACTTGTTGGAGCGGACCCATGAAACACGTCAATTAGACGGATGAATGGACGAGATACGAGAGGAAGCCAAATGAGGCAGTTGGTACAGATCGCATTTTTCAAACGGATCGCAAAGGTTTTTTGTCTGTTTTACAATCCTCTTTTTTCAATCCGTTGGTTCGGTGTGACATCGGGCTTTAACTGTGGGAAGCCTTACATTACCAAATATGGAAGAAATGCAATTATAAGAAACATGTTTTTTGGGGTCCCTGTTTTGTTTGTTCCAGGGTTTTTACTTTTTGGATTTCTGCTGTGCACTGAAGCAATAACTGAAAGCTATTTAGGACTACCATCTAGCCTGTCAACTGGCCAACGGATGCAAAACAGATTTGTAAAAAAGGACAACACGGATGAGAAAAAATGTTCCATCCGTTGTTATCTTTGACTCTGAAAAGGGGCAAAAAATTGCAATAAACAGAATGGATAACATGGATCAAGGAATAGATGGGGGGAGGGACGCACGAGCGGATGTGAAAGCGGATGCGGAACGGAAGCCAGCGGATTGGACGCGATGAGAGCAGATGCACATCTGGAAGGGCTTCCGGGGGGCCTCACCAGCAAGCAACACAGAACGGATAAGCGGATGCAGAGCAGATGCCCAGCGGATGAAGCGAATGCAGAGCAGAAGCCTAAGCGCGGATGCATAGAGGAACCTCACTGATGCCTAGGACGTTATAAGTTGGCGATGCGGGGAGGATGCATTGCGTAAGCCCCAAAGGAATATAAGGGAACACGCTCGAAGCGGTCACCAATTTCAGAGGAAAGAACTGCTGCAGTGGATTGACAAGCCTTGCCTGCCCTGCCCTGCAATGCCTTGCCTGCAAGCCTTGCTGCCGAGCTCTTGCTGCCAGCCTCCCTGCCAGCCCTCCCCTGGCCAGCCTTGATGTTTGCCCTGCTTGCCTGCCAGCATTGCTGCCAGCCTCCAGCCAAGCCTTGCTGTCTGCCTCCTACCAAGCCTGTACAGCCAGTCTGCTGCCAGCCTTGGTGCCTGCCTGCCTGCCAGCCTTTGGTTCATGGCCTACCTGCCAGCTTGGATTGCCTGGCCTCCCTGCCAGCCTTTTGTTCCTGCCTTCTGCAAGCCTTGGTTTCATGCCTGCCCTGCCAGCCTTGGTGCTGCCTGCCTGCCAGCTTTCCTAGCCCAGCCTGGTGGCCTGCCTGCCTGCCAGCCTTGGCTTCCTGCTGCCTGCCAGCCTTGCTGCCACGCCTCCCTGCCAGCCTTGCCTGCTGCCTGCTTGCCAGCCTTCCTGCCAGCCTGGGTTCCCGGCCAGCCTCCCTGCCAGACAGCAAACCCCACAACGCCATGAGGGCAGAACCAGAAGCCCTCAGCCATCCTGCTGCCAGCGCCTTGCAAGAGGGAGAGGCCCACCATCTCCATCCACACCTTGGCCCTCACTCTAGTTCTGCTGGGGCTTCTGTAGCACAGGCTCAAGCTCTTCTTGTGGGCTGCAGCTTTCTGCCTGCTTCTGCTGTCTGGAGGAAGCTGATGATGGCGGGGGATCAGACAAAGCATCGTTACAGCCACCAGCCACCTGCCACAGCACCCTGGACCTCTGTACGCCTGAGACTGAACGAGGCGCAAGAGGAGCTGCCAGAGACTCATTTTTGTTTATAGCTTCTTGTTAATAAAGTCTAATCTTTATCACAACATTTGCTTCTTTTTTTTTTTAATAAAGTCTTGGGTGGAGAACTTTTAGAACTGGTTTAAGCCCTTTGCAGGCTTTAGGGATTGGTTTAAGATAGCAGTGGGAATGGGCAGGGATACCTGTGGGAATGGTATAGCTGTGGGGATTGGGTAAGGGATAAGCAGTGGGATGGGCAGGGATAACCTTTGGGATGGGGTAATTAGTGTGGGAATGATAAAACCTGCCATGCAAGCAGAGTGGGACTGGATGGTCCACCTCCCAGGTGCCAAACCAATGGCCTCTTTGATTAATCAGTAATAATGTAATCATATCTCCACAACCATGTCAACATAAGACACAACTCCTTTATTAATGCCCTCTTCCATTGTAGGGCCACACACCTCAACCATACATGGCACAACCTCATTATGTTGATGCACAAGGCTCCAACGAAGGCAATCCATTAACATCATATCATCCTGTCTGCACTCCTACCAGTCTGGCTCCCAGCTGGGAAGGTTGCATCCAGTGTCTCAGAGGTTGCGCGTGCCTTCTTTCCCTTCCACTGTGAGGTTCTGTTGGGGCCTTGCACATCCTCAGTGTCTATTCAAGGTTTGCCCATTGCCTCCGATTCCCAGGCTCCAATGTCCCGATTGCCTTGTTGGAGGTCCACGAAGCCATGTTCTGGCAAGACTGGGAAGCGGGTGCGCTCCATGATCCTGACTCATGGTCTCTGGGCGATGCTGCATGATGGTGAAGAAGTACCTGGAACTGTTGGTGCAGCGAATGCCAAAGCGTTCTCCCACACCGCCTTGCCTGGAACAAGCTCTGTAGTTGAAGATCTCTCTTCACGGGTGAGGCATTTGGAGTGTAGGGGCTTCATGAAGGTAGGTTGTGAGGGAGAAGGCCTCCATCCCCCACGATGAAGTAGGCAACATTGTGTGTCGTTGGGCAGGGGTTCTGGATCCTGCTGGAGCCCACAATGAGGGTTGGGTTCCAGCCCCTCCTTGGAGACATGGCCATTGTATACCTGGGCATTCTGAAGATGAACCCGTTGCCTGAAGCAATCGGATGTAACATGAACCTTGTAGTCAGCATCGAGATGCCTATGGCTGAGAGAGGATGATGTCTGAAGAATATGATTCACCTTGTAGTTGAAATAGTGGACGCCTCCCTGACTTGGCTGGTGCTTTGGCAGGGGCCATGTGCTTGCCACTATGGCTCCAACGGTGTGGGGGAAGTTTCCCACCTCTGTTACCACGTGACTTAGAGCTTCGCAACTTTCTTCCATCCCTTTGTTTCACTAGCAGTGGAAGGGCATGGAGGAGCTCCTTCCATGTATTTCTTCGAATGATGGCCTGCAATCCACTTCTCTGACCACATGCTTGATGGTGTTTGTTGTTGCACCTGCACGAGCATAATGGCATGCTCCTGTAGGTGGTCCCTGAGGCCAGGTGGCGCAGACCCAGTGATGATGCCACCTGAGCCCAGGGTCCAGTGCTGAGGGCCAGGAAAGTTGGTGTTTGCCTTGGTCAACCGTGGGTGTCAGCCGCTTGCATCACTTCGTCAAACATCGGCTGGTGGCAGATCCTCATGTGAAGTTCTGGAATGCCTGAGTGGTCTTTGTTCTGAGCCTGCCACCATCAGCTTGTTGTACAGTCCGTCCCTCTGCTCCTTCTGGCTATCCATCTTCGGACTACCCAGATGCTTTTCTTGGCCGCCTCCTTTTCTTCCTGTAGTAGAGTTCACAGAGCCTGTAGATGGCTTCGCACAACTGTTTTGTTGCAGAAGATAATGCCTGCCACAAAGGAGTTTTTTTAACGATCCACGGTGGACATGACTGGATCGCTGTGGAATGAGGAAGAGTCAGTGAAGGCTGCAGAGGGGTCTGCGACCTGCAGATGCACTGTTGTGCTGAATAGTGAGATCGCCAGGTGAGGTGTGCTCCCACCGCCTTTTTATCAGGCAAGTATAGGTTTTCCCTAGTGTCCCCTTTGCATCCTCTAGCAATTGCCTCTAGACATTGTCAATATATCGCGAGATAGGTCCCCATCTGGTGAACTTTTTGTTCTGTTTTAAAAATGCTGTTGTTTCCGTGACTGCAATCAGCTAGGCATCCGGTTCTGTATCCGGTTCTGCATCCGTTCCATGTCCGTCGCTGTTCCGCTCCTCCCTGTGTCGCATTTACCGCTCGGAGTGAGGATGGAGTTGCGCGGATGCGCAAGCTGATGCCTAGCGGATTATAAGCGTGATGCGTAACAGATGCAGAACGCGATGCCTAGGCGGATGCCTAGCGGATGCAGAATGGACACACAACTATGATATTGGATAAACATTTTCGCTCAAAAAAGTTTTTGAGCAGTTCAAAACTTTCCTGACGGTTATGAAACGTCAATAAATTGGATGGCTGAGGACGGATAGAGAGGAGGAATACGGAGGCAGTGAGTACAGAAGGAAGCATTGCTTAACCAACGGATGGCAAGTGTTTTTCTCTGTTTTACATCCTCTTTCCATCCGTTGGTGCAGTGTGACAGGGGCTTTACTTTCTTTTTTTTTGCAGCCTAGGTCTAGTAGTTGCATCTTCACAGAAAGAAAGGACTCGACACACCGTGATTTATTATTTGCTATTTTATGTATCCATGTACATTGTACATTAGTTGAAGCAGCAGAATAACAGAGTTCAAGGGATCTTGGAGGTCTTCTACTCGAACCTCTGCTCAGGCAGGAAATCCAATAATGTTTCAGACAAGTGGCTGTCCAGTCTCTTCTTAAAAACTTCCAATGTTGGACCCCCACAACTTCTGAAGGGAAGCCATTCCTCTCATTATTTGTCCTCCCTGTCAGGAAATTTCTCCTTAATTTCAGGTTGCTTCTCTCCTTGATTAGTTTCCATCCATTGCTTCTTCTCCTGCCTTGTGGTGCTCTGGAGAATAGCTTGACTCCCTCTTCTTTGTGGCAGACCCTCAAATATTGGAAGATTGCTATCATGTCACCCCTGGTCCTTCTTTTCATTAGAAAATGAAAAATAGAAATTAGAAAAATACCCAATTCCTGCAACCGTTCTTCATACGTTTCAGTATTCAGTCTCCTAATCATTTTTGTTGTTCTTCTCTGCACTCTTTCTAGAATCCCAACATCTTCTTTTATATTGAGGTGACCAAAACTGAATGCAATATTCCAAGTGTGACCTTTGCCAAATCTTCCTGAATTCCTGTCTGCCTTTATGTTTTAAGGAAGGACATTTGGCATCAGGGGTGGGATTCAAAAATTTTAACAAAGGGTTTTCTGCCCGGTTGCTGGGTGAGCATGGTCATGGTGGGCATGACCTAGTTGGCATCCTGCACTGTGGTGGAAGGGTGTTTTTGCCCGTTGGTTCACCCAATAAAATCAAGTTTAACCATTATGTCCTGTTTCCATTTTTACTCAAGCTGTGTAGGATGTAACAAATCCCCATAATTTTTAACATAAATCTTTATTTCAATAAATTTCCTGTAAATTACATACTCTCTCCCTTTCCTTTTCTCTATAATTAAATCAAGTAAGCTACCTGAATGAACAAAGTCTTTATTCCTGCGAAGGCCAGCAAATTAAAAAAGCCTACAAAACAAAATGCCTAGAAAATAATACAACACACGATAAAATAAACAATAACAGACAAAATCAATAAGAGGAAAGATGCTATAGGGCAGAGAGACGGAGATAAATTCCTACTTCTGCTGGTGTCTTCCCCTTACCTGTTACTGCATTCTACATTTTGCTTCATTATACACAGTAACAGGTCACCTGCCACAAAAAAAACCCAAAGGAAATAAATAATTCATCTGGGCACTGATATTTATTGCATTATGTAGAATTTCTACAGGCTAGTAGAATAGTCGACCAGAACCTGTCAAATTATTTTAACTGCCCCCAGACTGCAAAGGGAGGTAACATATGGCCCACTCCAAGTTGCCATTGGGAAATGGTGCTACACATTTTGTCATACCTTAAAGATTTAAACTGGAATTAAGTAGATTAAATATTGAATCCCGGACTTTGGGGACAATTGTTGGAAGATGGAAATACTGATAGCAACAGTATAGATTATACCTGTGAGCCTAAGGGATTGCAACCAGTGGTGGGATTCAAAAAAAATTACTATCAGTTCTGTGGGTGTGGCTTGGTGGGCGTGGCATGGCTTGGTGGGCATAGCATGGCTTCGTGGGTGTAGCATGGCAGGGGAAGGATACTCCAAAATCACCATTCCCTTCCCACCCCACTAACCTGCTTTCCAGTTCCGTACTCCTGTGCAGGGCAACAAAACAAGACCCACCCAATCAGCTGGGAGGCAGAGAATAGATGGGGGTGGTGCTAGTCAGAGGTGGTATTTGCCGGTTCTCCAAACTACTCAAAATTTCCTCCCCCAGTTCTCCAAAATTGGTCAGAACCTGCTGAATACCACCTCTGATCTCAACATGTTATCAATCAATCAGAATAGATATGGAAGGGATCTTCAACAACTTTTAGTCCAACTTCCTGATGCTTGAGACCCAATGCTATTTCACATAAGCAGCTGTCTAGTCTCTTCTTACAAACCTCCAGTGATGAAGCTCCCACAACTTTTGAAAACAAGCTGTTCCACTGGTTAATTGTGATCACTGTTAGGAAGTTTCTCCTTAAGGCTAGGTCACACTGGCCGACGGATGCAAAACATATGCAAAAAGGACACAGCGGATGAGCAAAATTTTGGGGATGGCTCCATCCGTTGTTATCCGCTCTCAAAAGTGGCAAAAATTTGCATAAACAGAACAGAAAGGAACGGAAAGGAACGGACATGAGGAGGATGTAGCGGGGATGTAAAGCGGATGTTCGTAGGAAGCCTAGCGGATGAAAGCGG
>BHFT01014548.1:0-26522 GCA_004320025.1 Laticauda laticaudata | reverse complement strand
TGATTTAGATTAGCAGATTTGGAATGGACCTTGTAGGTCATCTAGTCCAACCCTCTGCCAAGCAAGAGACCCTACACCATAATCTCTTTCTCTCTCTGTCTCTCTCTTTCTCTCTCTCTGTCTTTTCTTTCTTTGTTTGTCTGTTTCTTTCTCACTCTCTGTTTTTCTCTCATTGTCTCCCTCTCTCATTCTTCTCTGTGTGTGTGTGTGTGTCTTTCTCTCTCACACACATGCTCTTTCTCTCTGTTTCTCTCTGTGTGTGTCTGTATCTCTGGGCATGTCTGTCTGTCTGTCTGGTCTCTGTCTTACTTTCTCTCTTTCTCTGGTTGTTTTGAATTTCTTGGCTGCCTAACCAACCCAGGCTTTTTTTCACAAGGTAAAAATAAAAGTAAGGCGCATCAAGAAGTGTTGATTCCAGAGACCTGTGGTGGATTGTGGTCTGGATTCCCAGGAGGAAGGGAGGGAGGGCCTGCATTGCAGAGGAGTAAAAGTTAATTGGGCTGAGAGAGCTTGTGTGGGAGAAAGACGGTGAAGATGGCGCCTCTCTAATAGTTCCCAGGGCAAGTGTTTTATGCGGGTGGTAGCCAGCTTTAGTTCGGCAAAATTCTGTCTGTGGGTGAGGGACAATAAAGAAACTTGCTTGGAAGGATCACAAGGGGTCTTTCTTGAAGTAGTGCCCCATGTTGCACAGGATGGAGTAGAACAGTGCTTCTCAATCCTGGTGTCAGGATTCTGGCAGTGGCCCTAAGTAAATCATGAGCTTCAAGCCAAGCTTCAAAAACCCCAGAGGATTTATTAAGAGCTAACATGTCCGGCATTGCCTGGATGTAGCTGATTTGTAATTCATTGTCACCCTTGACCCTGGTTTTCCCCCACCCCTCTGGGTGCATCCTAATTCATAGTCTCCAATGGGACACCTTTCCATAGCCAAAAGTCAGCAATCATGTTCTCCAACTAGAGATTTTCACGGCAGAAACTCCAGTCGCTTCGTTGTAATCTTTGCAAGATATGAATGGAATGCACTTTCGGTTTCCAAGTTGCTGCACTGTTCTTTCAAACTCCTTCCCCTCCCACCCACCCTTTCTGTCAGCAACTATAAAACGGGCATAGAAATGTTTTATGAGTTGACACTTGGCTAATTTACCCCAAATTGCGTGTAAAGTGATTTGTCTTGGGGTAATGGCACACAAACCCCTGACCCACTACTTCAGAGACATTCAAATTGATTTCAATCTTACCACATCTCCTAAAATACACTACATAAATCCCCCAAAGTATTCCTATTAAGAGGAACATTCGTGAGGCAATTTGTGAGGTAAAAGATCAGTCAATGACACTGTTTTGTATACCACAGATTGCCCTTGAATTACTGCCATTCGTTTGAGGACCATTTGAAGTTACAACAGGGCTGAAGGAAGGGACTTACAACAGGGCTGTCACAGAAAGAAGGTTGTAGCATCTGAGTGAAGGACAAGAAACAATGGGTGGAAGGACATTTGAACTTTGGCTCGAGAATCATGTTTTAATTAGGGCGATTGCTGGAATCCTGACAGCCAACTTGGAAATGAACAGAAATTTTGTGACAGTGGGAACAATTAATGGCTTCCCTCCAGAAGTTGTGGGTGTTCCATCACTGAAAGTTTTGAAGAAAAGGTTGGGTGACCATTTGCCTGAAATGGTATAGGGTCTCCTGCTTGAGCAGGGGGTTGGACTAGAAGACCTCACAGGTCCCTTCCAGTCCTATGATTCTACAAGATAGATATATTGATGGACAGATAGACAAGACAAGATAAGCAGAGAGAGAGAGATGATAGATGCTGTATGATAGATGATAGAATATAGAATAGAATATAATTAAGAATAGAATATAGAATAGAATAGAATAGAATAGAATAGAATAGAATAACAGAATTGGAAGGGATTTTGGAGGTCTTCTAGTCCAACCCCCTGCCTAGGCAGGAAACCCTGCACCACTTCAGACAAATGGTTACCCAATATCTTTTTAAAAGCTTCCAGTGCTGGAGCATTCACAACTTCTGGACGCAATTTCTGATTAATTGTTCTAACTGTCAGGAAATTTCTCCTTAGTTCTGCTTTTCTCCTTGATTAGTTTCCACCCATTGTTTCTTGTCCTGCGATAGATAGATAGATAGACAGATAGATAGATAGACAGATAGATACAGAGATAGATCGATAAATACATGATAGAGTTAAAGATAGATATACAGGTGAAACTCAAAAAATTAGAATATCGTGCAAAAGTTCATTTATTTCAGTAATGCAACTTAAAAGGTGAAACTAATATATGAGATGGACTCATTACATGCTAAGCAAGATAGTTCAAGCTGTGATTTGTCATAATTGAGATGATTATGGCTTACCGCTCATGAAAACCTCAAATCCACAATCTCAGAAAATTAGAAAATTACATGCAATCAACAAAACAAGGATTGTACATAGAACAATATCAGACCTCTGAAAAGTATAAGCATTCATATGTAATTTTTTGAGTTTCACCTGTAGATACATAGATGAATAGAGAAGATAGATAGACACATGATTGAAAAAAAAAATAGGGCTGTGAAAATATTTACAGACCTCTCACATCCTGGACATAAACTGTGTCAACTCCTTCCCTCAAAAATGATGCTCTAGAGCCCTGCACACCAGAACAACCAGACACAAGGAGAGGTTTTTCCCCAACGCCAACACTCTGCTAAAGAAATAATTCCCTCAACACTGTTCAACTATTTACAAAGTCTGCATTCCTATTACTATTAATCTTCTCACCACTCCTTATCATCCATCCCCTCCCACTTGTGACTGTATGACCGTAACTTTGTCGCTTGTATCTGTATGATTTATATTGATTGTTTCCTAGTATGATTGATTTGCTTGTTGTACCCTCTGACTATCATTAAGTGTTGTATGTTATGATTCTTGATTCTTAACAAATGTATCTTTTCTTTATGTCTGCTGAAAGTATTTACACCAAGATAAATTCCTTGTGTGTCCAATCACATATGGCCAATAAAGTATTCTATTCTATTCTATTCTATTCTATTCTCTAGATGGGTGGGTGGATGGATGAAACAGTTTGCCTTCAGAAGTTGTAGGGTTGTGGCTGCTCCATCACTGGAGGTTTTCAAGAAAATATTGGACATCCATTTTCTGGGATGGTATAAGGACTCCTGCCTTGAGCAGGGGGTAGACTAGAAGACCTCAAAGGTCCTTTCCAGTCCTATGATTCTACGAGATAGATAGTACATTTGATGGACAGACAGAAACACAAGACAAGATAAGGAGAGAAAGGGAGAGAGATGATAGATACTGTTAGATAGATAGATAGATAGATAGATAGATAGATAGATAGATAGATAGATAGATATAGATAGATAGATAGGAGAGAGAGAGAAAGAGAGNATAGATAGATAGATAGATAGATAGATAGATAGATAGATAGATAGATAGATAGATAGATAGATAGATAGATAGGAGAGAGAGAGAAAGAGAGACAGAGAGAGAGACAGAGAGATGGACTGATGGATAGATGGAGCAGTTTGCCTTCAGAAGTTGTGGCTGCTCTATCACTGGAGGTTTTCAAGAAAAGATTGGACATCCATTTTCTGGACTAGAAGACCTCAAAAGTCCCTTCCATCCATGTGATGTTATGATTCATCGATCCTCAAAGTTTGATGAGAGTTTCCGAGAAGTAAGAAAGGTTTGGTGTAAGGAAGGGAGGAAAAAATCGGGGAGCAGTTGTGGGCATAGGCTTCCCACTTCAACTGTCTTCCCGCAAACAATATTTCACCTGGCTTTACGGCCCTTCGTCAATCATTGCCGTTCCTGCTTAATATTTACCTGGAGGTGTTGGGAAGACTATTAATGTTACATTTGCAAGAACCAGGAGCGAAGGATGGTTACTCAGCCCCAACTCCTTGTAACCCTTGCAAAACACGAGTAATAACGCCTGTCGAACAAGGTGCTGTGGGGAGGTGGTGCAGGTGCAGAGTTTACGGGAAACTTTCCCATTAAGGCAGGGAGAGGAGGAGAATTCCCAACCTAGGTTAATTTTCCTGCCCAAAGGTACAGTCACTTTGGGATGCCCCTCCTGAAGGACCCTGCCTTGGTCAGGAAGTTGCAACCTGCGGTGAGCTACATTCGCCATTTCCTTCCCATCCAAGCTCAGTCCGGTTTGAAAGTAGATGCTGGCCTCACCTGGGCCTGGGATTTGCAGTATTTAGCCTGCCTCACCAGGTGTGTTTTTATTCTCTTTAAGGCACCTGCAGCAGAAGACTCGTGTGTCAGAAACGTCATTTGCAAAGCTGCCCCTGGAAAACCACGGGGCATCGTCCCGCCAAAACGGTCCTTCTCGCTGGTGGTGGTTGCAACCTGGAGATCTCTTCGGCATGTTTGTCCAGGTAATCCCATCTTCCGAGATGTAGTTAACTTTGATCTTGGTTTCCGTGGTCATCCTGATTTTCCACATGCCTGGGCTTTTGACTCCCAGAATTCCCCGGCCAGCATGGATGGCTGGGGAATTCTGGGAGTTGAAGTCCAACCATCTTAAAGTTGACAAAATTGAGACATCTTTGGGGTAGGCTAAAAGCACAGCTGTGGTGTGGGTCCCTGGCCCTTGCTTAGCAGACCCACATGATCAAGTTTCCATGTTGTTAAGCCAGAATGTGGTTGTTTGTTCCAATATTGCATTAACCCGAATGGACACTTTCCTTTCCTGTCCTTTCCTTTCCTTTCCTTTCCTTTCCTTTCCTTTCCTTTCCTTTCCTTTCCTTTCCTTTCCTTTTTCCTTTCCTTTCCTTAATAAACTGCATTTTAAAAAGCTTGGAGATTGAATGGATGTGGAAATAGGTGATGGATAGAAAAATAGAGAGATGGATGGATGGATAGATGGATAGATGGACAGATAAGATAATAGAGGATGAATGGAAGGATATAAAAATAGATAGATTTAATAGATAGATAGAGACAGACAGATGGATAATAGGTAGGGAGGAAGGTGCAGTAGATAGGTAACTAGATGGACAGGTAGATAAGTAGGTGGGTGGATAGGTGGATAGATAGATAGATAGATAGATAGATAGATAGATAGATAGATAGATAGATAGATAGATAGATAGATAGATCAGAGGAAGGGTCAGCTGGGAAAGGTGCCTTTGCCTTCCTTCTCAACTCCACCCCCTCTAACACCCCAGCTCTCCCTCTCTGTATTTCAGCCTGCAAGACCAGCCACGGGCTGCGAATTTTCCGACAGGTGAGCTGCTGTTTCTTGCTAGCATCGCTTCCCAACTTGTGGTGCGGGGGGGGGGCTGCTCGGGGAGGGGGGGCAAGGCTACAGCCGCTTGGGTTTCTCGGGCCTGGCTTTTGGGGGGTGGGCTCTGAAATCAATGTCCATCTGGCTCAGGGTTACTGACTTGTCAGTAGGGTCCTTCTAGGCTTCATCCTACAGAAATTTTAATTAGGACAAGCAAAGATGGAGAATAGAGGTTGGGAAGGAAAAATGTCTGGCACTGCAGCTTCATAGTCCAAGTTGAAGCCCCCTGGCCTGCTGTTAATTATGTTACTTTTAATTTTCATTTAATTTCAGTTGATTTTAGTTTAATTTAGTTCAGTTCAGTTTATTTTAGTTGTGTTGTGTTGTGTTGAGTTGAACTGAGTTGAATTTAGTTATTTTATTATTTCATTTTAGTTAAAGCTAAGTTCAGTTATTTTATTATTTTTGTTTTGTTTTGTTATTTTATTATTTTATTTCATTGTAGTTTATTTAGTTTCATTTTGTTATTTGATTATTTTATTTCATTTTAGTTTATTTCAGTTATTTTATTAGTTTAGTTTAGTTTAGTTTCATTATTTTATTCCATTTTATTTTAGTTTGGTTATTTTATTATTTTATTTCATTTTAGTTTAGTTTATTGGTTTAATAGTTTATTTAATTTTAATTTAGTTTACTTTAGTATAGTTATTTTATTATTTTACTTCATTTCAGTTTAGTTTAGTTATTATATTAGTTTATTTAATTTTAGTTTAGTTTACTTTAGTTATTGCATTATTTTAGTTTAGTTTAGTTTTTACTTATTTCTTTTATTAAATTTATATACCCCCTCCCCATCCAACTATCTCAAGGGACTGAGCAGTTTTCAAGATTTTAAAAAATACCCCACAGATATACAGCAGCTAGTCCTCAAATTGCAACATTTCCTTTACTGACCATTTAAAGTTACAATCGCACTGAAAAAGACGATCATTTTTCATACTTAATGACGGTGGCAGCATCTCCCTGGTCACGTGATCAAAATTCAGACACTCGGCAACTGACTCTTATTTATGACAGTTGCAGTGTTCCTGGGGTCATGGCATCCTGTTTTGCGACCTTCCGACAGCCAATAGAGAAGCTGGATTTACTTAATAAGCCATCTTACTAACTTAAGGACCTGAGTGATTCGCTTAATGACAGTGACAAAGGTCGTAAAACGGGTCAAATTTGGTTAAATTCAGCTAGCAACAGGAATTGGGGGCTCAATGGTGGTCGTAAGTCAAGGATCCCCTTGCAAAAGTGTCCCAAAAGCATTAAAACGAAAATGAGCCGCAAAGACATGAATTAAACATCCGAAGGACTACAAAAACCCTGCCTGCCCCATTGATGGGAGGGGGTGTCCATGGCCCAGGATGCACACACCAACCTGTGTCTCGCCATGCAAAGCCTCTGGGGGTTCACTCCACAGGGAGTCCTCGACTTACAATCACTCATTTAGTGACCGTCCAAAATTATGACGCCACTGAAAAAAGTGACAATTTTTTTCACATGGCTTTTGCAGCCTCTCTGGGGTCACGTGATCCAGATTCAGAGGCTCATCAACTGTCATGTACTTACGACAGTTGCAGGGGTCACGCCATCCCCTTTTGAGACCTTCTCACCAGCCAAGTCAATAGGGGAAAGCCAAGATTTGCTGAACGACGGTGTTACGCAATGATTTGCTGTCTTAATTCACTGGGTTAATAGGGTGAGTTTCTGTGAAATGGGTCTAGGATTGGAGGTTGAAGACCTTTGAGGCCCCTTCCAGCTCTATCCTTGAACCTGAAACTAACTTTACTGTAACAATGGCAGCGATTCACTTAACAATGATGGCAAGAAAAGGTCATAAAATGGGCCGAAACTTTCTTTAACCACTTGGGTCAACTCGTAAAGCATCCTTGGCCTGCTGCCAAGTTGCCATAGGTGGGGGATGCGGGGTGGAAACGGACAGAGCAGCCACAACCAAAAGCACATTCCACACATAATTCGATGACCCCGGGGCGTGACAAAAAATAACCAAGTCACAAAAATAAAATAAAGTTCCTTTAATGCCTCCAACTTGGCTCCAATGTCTAATTATCCTCGGCTGGAAATCAAACTCTTAAAGAAAACAGTTTACAGAGGGAGTAAATGCAGTCTGTACCCAAAGTAAAGTTAATCTGAAATAACAAAACCCAACACAAACCACACTGAAGGAATTAACATAGCAACCACCATTGAGAGGAAGCCAAAACACAGATAAGTTCTGACAAGAATAATGCACGCTTTGCTTCCAAAACATTTGCCATGCCCAGTTTGTCCCTTTAACCAGTCCTCCCAGCTGCAGCCCATGAAGGGGATCAGGGCCCTTTCCTCCCCCATAGACCATGCCACTCACGTTGCTC
Source organism: Laticauda laticaudata (assembly GCA_004320025.1). Lineage (NCBI taxonomy): Eukaryota > Metazoa > Chordata > Lepidosauria > Squamata > Elapidae > Laticauda > Laticauda laticaudata. The sequence continues at coordinate 18,827 of BHFT01014548.1, read as the reverse complement.
CCTTATCCGTTCCTCCCTGTGTGCCCTCGGATGAAGAGGGGACAGGCCTGCGTCTTCCTCTGAATGCCCAGCCAGCCTGTGCCCTTGCCCAGTTTCCTCCACAACCCCCGGAGTCACACTCCCACTCCCTGTCGGTTGTTCCTCCTTTCCCTCGGAGTCAGACTCCAACAGGGGCATGACACATACCTTCTTCAAGGCTGTATTCCAGGCTACCAGAGAGGTGTGATCTCTACAGCCTGAGAAAGTGCTTGGTTGGAGAATGTGATTTATGACACACCCTGGGAGGAAGAGGGGAAACAGGGTCATAGGTGAGCCATAAATTACATCAGGCAGAGCTGACTTCATTTGGGTATTGTGCCGGCATGTTGCTCCTCATAAATAATTGGATTTGTTTTGAAAATTAGCTTGAGGCTCATGGTTTAATGAGGGCAATTTGTCTCATTTATCAACAGAAATTTGTGGGGTTAATTCTAGTCACAAGTCAAGGTCCACTAGTATTTTTCTCCGGCTTCTCGGTTGTTTCATTCACGAACTCTGAGCTGGCATTCCCAGTTACAATTAAGCAACTAAAGGCAGCACAATACAAAAGTGCAACACGAAAGGCCATCCTGACGTGTGTGTGTGTGTGTGTGTGTATGTGATAAAAATCCAGGTGCTCCCCGAGATGCTCCCCTTATGGGAAATGGGGCTGGGTGTCCTTGCAATGCAGTAATTCCATTTTATTTGTAAAAAAAAAATATTGCAGCTGCGTTGGTGGCGGTGAGCGGAGCCTCCCTTCCTGGTATTTCTGGTGAGTGCCAAAACTTTCCAAAGTTCATGACAATAAAATCCATGTGGATTTGCTTGGGGCTGATACAGAAGCGGTTTTTGTTGTTTATTTGCTATTTTTATTTATTTGTATCCTGCATTTATTATTTTTGGAAACAACAAAAAGCTGCAAATTTACTGAATACTTCTTCCTCCTATTTTCCCGAGAACAACCCTGTGAGGTGGGTTGGGCTGAAAAAGAGGGACTGGTTCGGCTGTCATGCCTAAGGCGGGACTAGAACTCCCCGTCTCCTGGGGATTGGGCTTTATTTGGGGGCGGGGGGACATCACGTATGACGGACCCTCTTCTCCCTCCTGCTCCAGGTTCTGCCTGTCCCTCCTGCTCCTGCTGCTCCTGATTCTCCTTCTGCTCCTGCTGGGCTGCTGCTTCCGGTGCTGGCTGGGGCAGCCCAGGCGCCCGGCCACCCATCGCTCCCTTGTGGTCTTTGCGGTGGAGGAAACGGAGTCGGTCCATGGTGGGTCTGAAGTCCAGGTGTGAGAGAAAAGCAAAGTCTTGGCTGAGTTGGGCGTCTGGGTGGCAGGCAAGTCCCTGGGAGTCAGAAGAATCAGGATGGCGGCCCTAGAAACATCTCCCCCCCCCCCCNTAGAAATAGGAATAGAGGTGGATGGATGGATGGATGGATGGATGGATGGATGGATGGATAGATAGATAGATAGATAGATAGATAGATAGATAGATAGATAGATAGATAGATAGATAGATAGATAAAAATGTGGTTTAGACGGATGGATAAAGAGGTAGATAGATAAGAAATAGATGGATAGGTAGATGGACAAAGATACATATAGAGACAGAAGACAAGTAAATAGATGGATAGAGATGGATGATAGATAGATAGATAGATAGATAGATAGATAGATAGATAGATAGATAGATAGATAGATAGATAGATAGAGATATGATAGGGATAGATAGGTTGATAGATAGATAAAAGATAGATAAAGATGTAGATAAAGATGTAGATAAGAAATGCATGGATAGGTAGATTGATAAAGATAGACAGACAGACAAACAACTAGATAGACACGTAGATAAGATGGATGGATGATAGGTAGATAGGTAATTAGTGGGGGGTGGGAGAGAGAGAGAGAGAGAAAAAGACGACAGACTCCTTGACCTTCAATGACTCATTTCCTGAACATTCAAAGGGCACTAAAACGATGACTTATGACCGGTCCTTACATTTAGAACCACTGGAACATCCTGACGGTCACGTGATCAAAATTCAGGCCCTTGCCAGCCCTCCCATACTTATGACGGTTTTAGCGTCTGTTCATCTCTTGTGACCTTCTCAGCTGGCTCCTGACCTGCGAAGCCAATGGGGGAGAGCAGGATTCCTTTAATGGCCAATGATTGGCAGGGTTCTGCTTAACAACATAAAATCTGTCTCACTTAACAACCGCCTGGCTTTGCAGTGGAAAAATCTGGTCCCCATTGGGGCCATTGTGGCTATAAGTTGAGGACCAGCCATAATTGTTTTGTTGGAGAATACGTCTCTTTTTGCATTTCCAGGGAACAATGAGCTGCCTTGGTCACTGGCCCAGAAGCCCCCTCCCGACTTGCAGACCTCTGGGTGGAGCACTGAGGGCCCCAGTTCGAATGCACCAGCATGGAATGGATCATTGCAGCCCCCTCCCTACAAAGAGAGCACGAAGCCCGGAAGAATCTCAGATCTGAGTTCGAGACAGGATGGCTTTCACGGGGAGGGCTGGTTCTGACCCGGCCTTCGCAGAAGACTGGCAAAGGCTGGCAAGGCAATCCTTGTCGTGCGAAGAGCAAATTTTCCCGAAATGCAGTTATCTTGCAACAACCCAACCGCTTCCCTTTCCTCCTATTTATTCCCCAGCCAGGGAGGGGCCTGTCAGCATCCACATTTGTTTTGCTTTCCCAAGCTGGCTCATTGTCCTCCTTTGTTCACCTCTCCTATCAGCTCTGTGCATACGTGCATCTAGAACAGGCCCCAGTTGCTCCTCCTCCTCACTCATCTCTGACTCTGAAGGCAGCTGCCTTTGTGGCCCGCCGGCAGCTGGCGGAGCTGGTAGAAACCAGTGAGGAGGTTGGGGAGGAACTTGAGCTGGTCCTGGAGGCTGAGGAAGGCTCGGATGAGGGCTCTGCATCGGAGGCAGAGACGGGGCCAGGACAGGCTGGCAGTCGTCAGCTGCCTTCAGGCTCGGACAGCAGTGAGGCAGAAGAACAGCTGGAGCCTGTTCCCAGCGTGCTCATGCGAAAAAAGGGTTGACGTGGGAGTAAGGCCATAGGTGGAGAGTGAATGGCCCCTCGCATAGGAATTAAAAGAGGAGCAAAAGGGGAGGAGGCTTTGCAAGAAACAATTTATTTGCTGCAGCAGTGTGAAGATCTGTCTGTGCACCTCAGGGACTCTGTGCTGAGCCCTTCCTTGTCAGCACTGCATTTGGAAATACTTACTTGGCAGCTCTCCGGGCTAGATAAGGTCTGTGCTCCTCATTACACCCTTGAAAGACTGTTTGCCAGGCCTTTGGCTGAAAGTAGATGCAAGAAATTCACCTTTGTTTAATAAAAGGGGTTTGACCGAGACAAAGAGTCGGCTTAGTGCGTTTTGGGGAAGCCGAGGTCAGAACAGCTGTCTCTCTGGCCAGGAAAAGCTGGACTCCCCTTATAAAACAGCCCCTCCATACCCCCATTTTCTCTGTAGCTGCTCCCAAATCTCTCTGCTTTGGGGAATAAAATAAATTTCCTTTCTTCACAGCTTCTCTGGATTTCATTCCGATTTGTTCTTGCGAAACCCTGGCATTGATTGGGACCCCAAATTATTCTTCTGACAGCCTCAAATGCTTCCTGGAAGAAAAGACTGATCCATGCAGGGATGAAATAAAGGAAAACAATTCAGCCAAAATTGTTGAGCAAACTATATTAACTAACTATATTGACTACAACAACTTGCCACCAGAGGTTGTGAACGCTCCAGCACTGGAAGTTTTTAAGAAGAGATTGGAGAACCCTTTGTCTGGAAGTGGTGTAGGGTTCCCTGCTTGAGCAAGGGTTGGACCAGAAGACCTCCAAGGTCCCTTCCAACTCTGTTATTCTATTCTATAATATTCTATTCTATTCTTCTCTTCTCTTATTATATTCTCCTCTTTATCCTATTCTATTCCTATTTTCTCTCTTCTCTTCTCTCTTTCTTTTGTTCTATTCCATTCTATTCTATTCTCTATTCTCTCCTTCTCTTCCCTTCCCTTCCCTTCTCTTCTCTTCTCTTCTCTTCTCTTCTCTTCTCTTCTCTTCTCTTCTCTTCTCTAATTCTCTTCTCTTTATCTACTCTATTACTATTCTCTTCTCTTTATTCTATTCTATTCTCTCTCCTTTTCTCCTTTATTCTCTTATTCTATTTTCTATTTCTATTCTATTTTCCTCTTTATTCTATTTGATTCCTATTCTATTTTCTCTTATCTTCTATTCCTATTATATTCTCTATTTGATTCATATTCTGTTATCTTCTTTATTCTCTTCTATTCTATGCTCTAATTTTCTTCCCTTCTCTTTATTCTATTATATTCCTATTCTATTTTTTTCTCTTCTCTTCTCTTCCATTCCTATTCTATTCTCTTTTCTAACAGATAATCAGAGTTGGAAGAGACCTTGTAGATCATCTAGTCCAACCCCCCACCCACCCAAGCGGGAGACCCTACCACCATTTCTGACAGAGGGCAGTCCGGTCTCTTGAAAGCCTCCAGGGATGAAGCTCCCACAACTTCTGAGGGCAACTTCTCTTCCATTGAATATAGAATAACAGAGTTGGAAGGGACCTTGGAGGTCATCTAGTCCATCACCCCCCGCCCAAGCAGGAGACCCTACACCATTTCTGATAGATGGCAGTCTAGTCTCTTCTTGAAAGTCTCAAGTGATGGTGATCGGCCATCTGCTTCCGCTTGTCCTCTCTTCGTTTCTGGGAGAGGGGTCGGCCACCCGGATCTTTTTGGACTATAGCTTTTTGTTCTGGCAGAGCCCTTGCAATGTGCCCCCCATTTTTCAAACATCTGCAAATGGTATTTAAGAACCTGCATTCCTAACGCGGGTGTATTTCCTCCAACAATCCAGCACACTGGAATTGTCGGCCCTACTTTTCCTTTTTCCCACATTTTTTTTCCGACTGAAGCCTATGAATGTCTTTCATTGTCGTCATCAGTGTCTCGCTCGGTTAGAGTCAAGTCTCATGGTGGGGCGGTCGGCTGTGAAGCTGTTTCTTGCTTCTTTTCTGCCCTCTTTCTCTGGGTTGATTTGGTGGATCTGAATGGAGTTTCATCTGGCGCATAGTGGCTGCGGATTTCTTGGCTGATTCAGCGGCGGTGGCTTTCTGCGATGGCCTCCGCCACTGTGATATTCCGGTCTGTTTAGTAGCTTGCTTTGGAGTGTAGCAATCCTCATCGCGAGACCTACTGGGTCTCTCATGGCCTCGTCCATGTCTGGAACTCGCAGGCTCCTCCGATGTGTCTTAGGCTGCTAAACGAAATCCCCGATGCTCCGTCTTCCATTGGTCCTCTTTATAAAATTCGCGCTTTTTATCAGGGTTGGAGTGGTATTAAGTCATCTCTGGATTCGTTTGCATCCCTCTGTTAATGCAACTTAGGTTGAATTTGGCCTTTTTTGGCTGCTGCTGCCATGGCTGGCTCCTATTTTGCTGGTTGTCCACTAAGACTTCCAAAATCCTCTTTCCAGTTCCTGCAATTGGAGGCCCTGGTTTCACCCAAGTCTATATGGGTCCTTTGGGTTTTTTCTTGCCTAAGTGTAATAAGACTTTACTTTTCTCTCGCATTGATTTCATTTTGGTTAGATACGGCCCATGGGTTCAAGTCTGCCGAGATCCCTCTGGATCTTGAGCTCATCTTCTTGGTGTTGCTCTTCTGCCAGCTTAGTCTCATCTGTCAATTTGGCGAGTCCCCTTCTATCCCTCCTCATAAGTCATTGATGGATGATGTTTGAAGAGTCCATGGGGGGCCCTCAGACGGAGCCTTGTGAACCCACTGCTTCCTTCCCTCCATTGTATACTTGGACCAGAAGGACTACTCGGTGAGTACGGTTTGCCAGGCCAGTTGCAAATACATCTAGTGGCGTGCTATCTATTCCACTTTTTTCTAGCTTACTAAGAAGTAAGGTTGTGGTCTACTTGTCGAATGCTTGCTGAATTTAATATATTATGTCCACAGTATTTTGCTGGTCTGCTAATTTAGTCATGTGTGAGAATAAAATAAGATTGGTTTGGCATGGTCTGTTCTTCACAAACCTGTGCTGACTGCTAGTTGTTACTTTATTTGTTTCTAGATGTTGGCAAGATCTAATTTTTTTAATTATCTTTTCCAGAATCTTCCCGAATATTGATGTTACGTCTGATTGGCCTATAATTTCTGGGTTCTGTTTTTTCCTTTTTTGAAGATGGAACCACATCAGCTCTTTCGCAGTCTCTGGTAAGTGTCCTGTTGCTCCAGGATTTTGAAAGATGAAGGTGCAAGCGGTTCTGAGATGAACTCTGCAGCTCCTTTAAAACTCTGGTCTGATTATGATCCATCAGGCCCAGGTGATTTGTGTTCAATCAAGATCAACAGGTGCTCTTACTATTTTTTTTGCTTAATTATTAACTTGTATTTTCTGGCCTGTCCTTTTACAGTTTATGTTTTGTGGGTTGACGCTATAGTTTCTTTTTGCTGTTAAAGACAGATGCAAAGAATGAAGCAGTTCTGCTTCTCTCTGTTGCCTGTTACTTCCTGCCTCTTCTCTCTTGAGTGGACTGACTGTTTTCCTTGATTTTTTATTCTTGTTAACTTTAATGTTGGAAGAAACTTTTTTTAATTATCTTTGAACTTTGTTGTGTTGCAAGTCTTTGTTCGTTCTGAGCCTTTGCTCTCCTGACTTTGTCTTTGCAGATTCTGGCTATCTGCTGATATTCGACCTTAGTTGTGTGTCCTTCTTTCCATTCCTATTCTATTCTTATTCTCTTCTCTTCCCTTCTCTGCTTTATTCTGTTCTATTCCTATTCTATTCTCTCTTCTCTTTATTCTATTCTAATTTATTCTCTCTTTTCTTCTCTATTATCAGCGATTGGCAGGTGAGGGGCAGAAAGGGAGCAACTTGCTTTGCCCACCCACCACCCAGCCTTCATGCCACCTTTGCCTTTGGCAGGTGTACCACAATCCTGAGTCCAGAGCTGCCTTCCAGGGAACTGGGATGGGGTTGGGAAACCTTTGCATGTAGAAAGGTAGCCCTTCAGGATGGAGGCAAGAGGAGCTGCCCAGTAGCTTTCTAAGTGCACAGAGATTTTTAAAGATTGTCATGTTTTTAAGGGAGGAGCCTTTGGAGGAGGAGGAGGAGGAGGAGGAGGAGGAGGAGGAGGAGGAGGAGAAGAAGAAGAAGAAGAAGAAGAAGAAGAAGAAGAAGAAGAAGAAGAAGAAGAAGAAGAAGAAGAAGAAGAAGAAGAAGAANAGCTGTATTGTTCACAATATAATAAAAACAGAGTACAATATCTTCGAATATATACAAAATATACATCCAACACTGACTGTGAGGCTTTGGCTTCACATGCACTCCTTCCTGGGCAGGTTGCAGGAAGTCCTTGACTTACGGCAAGTTGCTTCATGACTGTCTGAAGTTTTGAGGGCACACACAGACCCAGAGCCATGGGATGGCATGTCAGGCACTGAGCCACTGGCTTCCATTTACAGACATTTGTAGAATGGGCCACATTTTGCAACAGCTCTGTGGGAAACTGTCATTTATGGTAAAACTGGCCCAGTTCGCTTAATGACCACAACATTCACTTAATGACTAGTGCAAAAAAAAAAAAACCTGGTAAAATTGGGTCACTCATGAGGGTGATGACCCATTTTATGTCCATGATCATTGTGATGGGAAGTGTAATGACCCAGGGTGGGATACAAAAGCAACAAAGTCACAAAAACAGGTGAAGCCCCTTTAATTCCTTCAACTTGGCCTCCAAGGTCCAATTATCATTGACTGGAGACAAAAAAAATCCCCCACAAACAGTTGCAAAAAGGAGGAAATACCCTTCAAACTCAAAATACATATAAATTATAAATAGAAAAACAACAACACAAACCACACTGAAAGCAATTAAGGAGACCAGGCAGGAAAAGGGCTTGAAGATGTCCACAGATATCGAAAGACACACACTGGGAAGGACGCCAGAACTCAGATAAGAACTGAAAGACTAGAATTATTTCACGCTTTGCTTCCAGCACTGGGTCATGCACAGTTTGTCCTTATAACCAGTCCTCACAGGTGCAGCCCATGAAGGGGATCAGGGCCCCTTCCTCCCCCATAGACCACACCACTCATGTTGCTCCCTTCTCCGTTCCTCCCTGCATGCCCTAGGATGAAGAGGGGATGGGTCTGGGTCTTCCTCTGAATACCCAGCCAGCCTGTGCCCTTCTCCAACCTCCACCACAACCTCCAGAGCCACACTCCCACTCCCTGTCAGCTGTTCCTCCTCTCCCTCAGAGTCAGACTGCAATTGGGGCATGACAGGAAGAGAAGAGCAACAGAGATGATTAGGGGACTGGAGGATAAATCATACAAAGAATGGAATTGCAGGAATTGGAGGTGTCTGGTTTAACAAAAAGGACTGATGATTAACAGAGTTGGAAGGTAGGTCATCTCGTCCAACCCTCTGCCCAAGTAGGAGATAACCTTCCAATATTTGAGGGGCTGCCCCAAAGAACAGGGGGTGCACCTGTTCTGCAAAGTTATTGTTGTTTGCCGGCAGCAGGCGGGGACAGCTGAGGTCTCGGAGAGCGAGGACTCAGGTGAGGGGCCTGCATGTGATGCAGGGATGGGCCAGGACCATCAGGGAGTGGAGGGCTGCCTTCAGAGATTGTGGGGGCTGGCAGCAGCGATGAGGAGGTTCCCAAGGAGCCTGTGCCAAGTGTACGTGCGCGCAGGGCTGCTGGAAGGAAAGAGCAGCTGCTGCAGCATGGGCAACTCGGGAGTAAGGCTGCAAGGTAAATGGCCCCTCCCTTAAGGGGTAAAAACCAGCTGAGAAACTGGAGTTCTTTGCAGGAAGCAAAGACGTTTTTGCATTTGAGCCTTGTGGATGTTCGGGTTATCTTGGTTGGTGTTTGGAGACTCTTTGTGTTTGAAATATTTCTTGGCAACTTTATCTAGTGTTTTTGGCAGCCTCACACAACCTTGGCAAGGCTCATTCTTATCAAGACAATTCATTTGAATCAGCCTTTTAACCAGGAAGGAACGGAATTCCTAAAGAATCATTAAAAGGTTTTGCTGTGACCTCCATTTGCAGTTTGTTTCCTTGGAACTAAGTTTGGGTCAGAACAAAAGTGCCCAAAGGCAGGAGAAGGAGCAACGGATGGAAACTGATTAAAGAGAGAAGCAACCTGGAATTCAGGAGAAAGTTCTTAACAGTGGGAACGAATAACCAGTGGAACAACTTGTCACAGGAAGTTGTGGGTGCTCCATCAGTGGAGGTTTTCAATAAGAGACTGAACAGCCATTTGTCCTGAAAGAGTGTAGGGTCTCCTGCTTGAGCAGAGGGTTGGACTAGATGAAATCTAAGGTCCCTTCTAATTCTGTTATTCTACATTCTATTCTGGACAAGAAGCAATAAATTGAAGATCATTCAAGATCCAAGCTACAACCAAGGAGAAACTACCTAACAGTAAGGACAATTAAGTTTGCCTCCAGAAGTTGATGGGTGCTCCATCATTGGAAGTTTTTAAGAAGAGGCCTGAAAGCCATTTGTCCAGGATGGTGTAAAATCTCCTGCTTGGTCAGGGGGTTGGACTAGATGACCTCCAAGGTCCCTTCCAGTCCTATGAGTCCACCTTCTAAAAGACTTTAACAGCTGGCTTTCTTTGGCATTTAGATATAAGCATGAAACACAATGACTTTTAGAACCCAAGTAAGCAACCCCCACACCGTCCTTCTGGAGTCAGAACTAGTTCCAGCCATCAAATCCCAAGGTTAAAACCCCCAGCTTTCGTGCAGCATAATTAAAAAGAAAAAAAAGGAATGTAAAAATCCTGGCTTGGAAAAAGGGAATTTATTTTCTGAGCTCTGAAATCACTACTTTTTTACAAAAAAGACTGCAGGGTGATGATTGGGGGATTTTTCCGGTCTCTTGTTCGCCCTCCCTCTGTCCATCAGTCATAGATTGTATTTTCTTTGCAGAACATCAATCTCTGGGGCAAGTTTTGCCATGTTTATTCAGAATGGAGTGACTTAAGGGTGAGGGGTGCAGCTTGTTGGCCACCAGGTCTGGCCTCCTTCTTAACTGCTTCTGGGAAAAGGGATTTTTGCAGCTCGGTGTAAAGAATTTATTTATTTCTCTGTCACACAGATAGTCTGCTCCTTCCTGGGGAAATGAACCCATGGTGGGTTATGTGTCTTCCCACCCCAAGCTGTGGGGTCCTCGGTGCTCTCTGAGCTTGGCTGTTTTCTTGCAGACATTTCAAGACTCAACAAGGGAACATCATCAGTGCTAGAAGGGAGGGGGATTCATGGAGAGGAGGAGGAGGAAGAGAGGAAGAAGAGGAGGAGGGGGAGGAGAGGGAGAAGGAAGAGGACTGTGGGGTCCTTGGTGCTCTCTGAGCTTGGTAGTTTTCTTTCAGATGATTCATGACCCAACTAGGGAACATCGTCAGTGCTAGAAGGGGGGGGGTTGCAAGAAGGAGGAGGAGGAGGACAGGGAGAAGAAGAAGGAGAAATGTTGGTGGTGGAGGAGGAGGAGGAGGAGGAGTGTTGGGTCATTGGTGGTCTCTGAGCTTGGTGGTTTTCTCGTGGACATTTTAAGACCCAAACAAGGAACCTCATCAGTGCTAGAAGTGAGGGAGAAGAGGAGAAGAGGGAGAAGGAAGAGAAAAATACTCTGGGGTCCTTGGTACTCAGAGAGTTACTTGGTTGTTCCCTTGTAGATATTTCATTTCAAATCCTCTGTGCTAGAAGGGTTTGTGGAGAGAAGGGGAGGAGGAGGACTGTGGTGTCCTTCATACTCTTTGAGTTTTAAGTGAGTCATGTGGTCATTAAAAGAATTCAGCCTCCCCTGTAACTTTGCTTGTCACAAGCCCCCTGGGAAAGTCTCAAATGGCGACCCCAGGACACCGATACCGTCATAAGCACCCAAGTATCAATCACGTGACTGTGTTTGTGTGTGTGTGTGTGTGGGGGGGTGCTGCAATGTTTGTAAGAGCGAGGACCGGTTGCAAGTTGCTTCCTCCAGTGCTGTTGCAACTTTGGATGGCGGCTAAAATGAACGGTTTGCCAGTCAAGGAATCCAGTCTGTTGGATTGGGGCAGGAGATAAATTGCCCAGATAAATCCCATCCTTAAATTATGATGTCAATTTATTTCCTAACAGGGAAGTTACCGTATTTTCCCCAAAATGAGACCCTGCCTTATATATATTTTTGCCACCAAAAAAGGCACCCGGTCTTATTTTCAGGGACATCATCCACTGACTAACCTCACTTGCGTGCATCGTCCTCCGGCCTCCTTTCCTGCTGTCCGAGGCCTTCAGGAACTTCTTCTTCTGCGGCCAGCAAGGCTTTCCCGAAGGCCTCTGCATCCCATAATAGAGCTCAGGATCGATCCAGAGCTTTCTTATCCGCTCCAGAGGCCTTCAGGAAAGCCTGGCCAGCCTTGCCGGCTGCAGAAGAAATGGGCTGGCTAGGCAGGTGTTGGGGGGGTGAGGCCTGGCTACACCTGTCCAAAGGTAAGAAGTAGGGCAGCTCCACCCCCCCATCCTCATCCTAGCTTAATTTTTACCCAACCACTCAAGTGTGCGGCATCTTAATTAGGGCTTATTTTGGGGGTAGGACTTATATTAGGCAGACGTGTAAAAATCAAGCTGGGACTTACTTTCAAGGTAGGTTGTATTTTCGGGGAAACAGGGTATTGAGACATTAAATAGGCAATAAACTAGTTTTACAGTCCACATTTCAAAAACAGGTGCTAGCCAATGCAAAGTTTACCCAAAGGCAGTTAGATAATCTGGGTGTTTAAAGGCGCTAATGTAACCAAGGCAACGAAAATAAATTCAGAGGCCAGGAACACTGTGATCCATATGTATTTATTCATTACATTTTATTTTTTTAAAAAGCTTACAATCTCGGGAGGTAAAACACAACCTGTGCGTTCCTCTCTCACTTTGAGAAAACAATATTTCTAAAATCATACAAGATGAGGCTGCTTCAGGGAGGAACCCAGAGTCCAGGAGGGGAAAATCAATCAGTGTTCCTGAAAAATTTGACATCGCACGCTAATTCTTTTGTTGCAAAATAATTGTTTGAGAGAGGGGAAGTTTGCATTGATATCGCCGGAAACACGTTGGCAGGGTTCACACGTAAAAGCCAGACCTGGGTTAATAAAAACCATCTGCTGAGTTTTCATCATAAAATGTGCAAACAGATTCATTTTTTTTAATTATGGTTGAATGCAGTGTTTGTCAAAGCTCGGCCCCTTGAAGAGGGGTGGACTTCAACTCCCAGAATTCCTCAGCCGGCGAAGCTTGTGGAAAAGGGAGCAACGTGGGTGGTATGGTTTACGGGGGAGGAAAGGGCCCTGATTCCCTTCATTAGTCACACCTGGGAAAAGAGTTGATAAGAAAGGCAGGCTGCATGTAGCAGGCTGCTGGGAGCAAATGTGACTTCATCCTGTGTTGTCCTGACTTATCTGAGTTCCTGGCATCTTCCCAACCGTGTGAGTTTTGTCATGCCTTCAAGCCTGAGATTCTTGCTTCTGCCCTGCCAAACTGATTGCCTCAGTTTGGCTTGATTGGACTTAAACTTACAGTTTGTGTTGACTCTGTTTAGACTTAATTCTCTGCAGCCAAAGACTGTTCCTGGGAGAGTTATTCTCCAGCCTGAAGGTAACTTGGACATTGGGGGCAAAATTGGAGATAATAAAGGGACTCTTGTTGCTTATCTGACTGTGTTGCCTTTGTACCACGTCCCTTTGGGTCATCACATACCAGTTTGCCAAACCAGTAATTAAAAATGATAAAATTGGTGATCCAATCCAAACCATGCATACCCCCTGCATGCAACCACAACAAATAAACTTGCAGATTTCTCATTTTGCCTGATTTTCTCATGTTCCCATCCATAAGTTTAATCCATTGTATCATTTGAAATCTGTTTTTTTTTTTTAAGGAAAAACCAACAACAGTGAAGGTTTGTATTATTTTGAGACATGCTGCTCCAAATTGACCTATTTTCTTGGCAACTGCATCATGCAAAGTGTTCCAGCTAACCCTTTTCCCGAAGAGGAAGGCAGGGACGGAAGATTCTTGGGTCAAGACGTCCGAAATTACCAAACTCGATCGGAGTCTTGACAAATTGATTCAGCAGGAGAGGCAGTTTGCAGAGAAAAACGATGAAAGAAATGCACCAACACAGCCATGGGTGCAAAAAGCTGGCAGGCAAGAGGATGCAGCTGATTTAAATCTCTCTCAACCCAGCAGTAGGGAAATTTTCTTGCTTCCTGGGTGAAAACCTCCATCTTTGGGTGAAGAAATATAGCAAGGGTGTTTCTTGCATTAAGGGCTCGTTAAGCAAAATAATTTAAAAGATGCATGGTTGCAGGAACTGGGCTTGGGTAATCTAGTGAAGAGAAGGACCAAGGGAGACATGAGAGCATCTTCCAATATTTGAGGAAGGGGCTGCTCCAGAGAGGAGGAGGAGGGGGTCAAGCTGTTCTCCAAAGCACAAGAAAGAAAGAAAAAGAAAGAAAAAAAGAAAAGAATGAGAGTGAGAGAAAGGAAAGAAAGGAAAGAAAAGAAAAAGAAAGAAAGAGAAACATCTTTAGTAAAAGGTGAAAGATTTATACGATCTGAAGAGAAACCAGAGTATTGCAGTGGAAACCTGAATTGTACTTTCTGGGTATAATCAAAGGGGAGCACCTTCTCAAAGTTTATTCATGTACTAACAGTGATTGGTATATTATTCATATACTAACAGCAGCATGAATCTCACTGGCACAATATTAGAAAATGTCCAACTTACCACCTCTGCACATTATTATTCAGAAAATTTATGAATGTGCTGAAATGGAAAGGTTCATGCTAAAACTAAAAGGGAAAGACGATTCTGAATATTATTTGATTTGGGATTAAGGGTACAACTGGATAGACTGTAAGAAAAGGAATGTATAAAATCAATGAACCCAGGAAACATGTTACTACATATATATCTAATGACAGGAATTTATAAAATATTAGTTTTATTTCTCCTTCTTATTGAATAAGTTATATAAAGGATTTATTTACAATATAACACAGTTATAATCCAACAACAACAATAGACTATCAGATAATATATAATATAGATCGTATTTAGTTTATAAGGGATAAGAATATTTGCCATTCAATATCTGTTATGAGTTACTCAAAGCACTATCAAATGTATTAGACAAATATGATTTGTGCTGATGTCTATTTGGATGATTATTCCTTTTTTATTCTTGTACACTTGTATATTTTAATCTTTTGTACTAAATAATATATTTTTAAAAATTTAATAAGAAAGGATGGACCATGGATGGACAGAAGACTTGTCTAGTTTAAGGAAAAGAAGGATGAGGTGACATGATAGCAGTCATCCAATATATGAGGGGCTGCCACAGAGAAGAGGAGGGAGTCAAGCTATTCTCCAAAGCAAAAGAAAGAAAGAAAAAGAAAGAAAAGACAGAGAGAGAGAGAGAAAGGAAAGAAAGAAAGAAAGAAAGAAAGAAAGAGAAAGAAAGATGAGAGAGAGAGAAAGAAAGAGAGAAAGAGAGAAAGAAAGAAAGAAAGAAAGAAAGAAAGAAAGAAAGAAAGAAAGAAAGAAAGAAAGAAAGAAAGACAGACAGACATCTGGGGAAACCATGGATGGACAGAAGACATGTCTAGTTGAAGGAAAGGAAGGTGACATAATATCAGTCTTCCTATACAAAGAAGAGATGTAAAAAAGATGTTGAGGCTCTAGAAAAAGTGCAGAGAAGAGCAACCAGGATGATGAGGGGGCTGGAGGCTCAAACATACGATGGACGGTTGCAGGAACTGGGCCTGGCTGGTCAAGGGAAGAGAAGGACCAGGGAGACAGGAGAGCATCTTTGAGGGGCTGCCCAGGGAGGAGGAGGGGGTCAAACTAGGAGAAACTTTCTGACAGGGAGAACCATCAACCCCTGGAAGAGAAGTTGTCTTCAGAAGTTCTGGGAGCTTCATCCCTGGAGGCTTTCAGGAAGAGACTGGACTCCCATCTGTCAGAAAGGGCGTAGGGTTTTCTGCTTGGGCAGGGGGTTGGACTAGATGACCTACAAGGTCCCTTCCAACTCTGAGTATCTGTTATCTGGTGGAAGAACTTGTCTGGTGGCCAAGGGGGAAGATGGCCAGCCAATTTTTTTAAGGAGCCCCTTCATTCTGAAGACTTTTGGAGCCTGTCTTGTGCCCCCTTGCTCCTCATCCTTACACCCGGGTGTCCCTTGCGTACATCTTGGCCGTGGCGGTCGACACAGACGGATGGCAGGAGAAGGTCATGGCAGGAGGCAGGTAAACCTTCCGTAAAGCACCGGAATAGAAGTCCTTCTCTGAGTTGGCATCTAAGAACCGAGAGACAAAAGACAAGAGACACGGCTTTAGCAAAGTGGCAGTCATGGATCTTGTAGTATCTGTGGCTAAATTCTTGGAGTAAGAGGTTATCCAGGGGTAGGCAAGGCAGCCAAGGGAAAATATGCCACAGCACAAGCAGGTAGCCAAATGTAGGGGGTCTGCAGCTCTTTAAAGCAGCTGCCTCTGCAATTATAATGTGGATTTGGAAAAGATGCAGTTGTGATAAAGCAGGGTTTTTCTACCATGGAGTCTTTAAGGTGTCTGGACTTCAGCTCCCAGGATTCCCCAGCCAACATAGGCAGGTAGTCAAAGGTAGATTGCCTGCAGCTCTTTAAAGCAGCTGCTTCTATAGTTGTCATATTAACCTGGGAGGAAGTCCAGTTGCAATAAAGCAGGGTTTTCCCACCAGGGCAGCTTTAAGATTGGTGGATTTCAACTCCCACCACTGGAGAATCCCAGGCATCTTAGTCTGCCAAGTGGGAAAATCCTGCTTTATCACAACTGGACTTCTTCCCAGGTTCATATGACAACTATAGAAGCAGCTGCTTTAAAGAACTGCAGATGGAGGAGGAGGAGGAAGACTGTGGGGTCCTTGGTGCTCTCTGTGCTTGACTGTTTTCTTGCAGATGTTTCATGGCCCAACTGGGGAACATCATCCATGCTAGAAGGGAGTGGGGGGGAAGAAGGGGTGGGTCCCTTGGTGCTCTCTGACCTTGCTTGTTTCATTACCCAAACCAGGTAACATCATCAGTGCTACGTGGGAGGGGGGTTGCACTCATTTTATATTCTACTAGCACTGATGATGTTAGCTAGTTGGGTCATGAAACGTCTCCAAGAAAACCGCCAAGCTCAGGGAGCACCAAAGACCCCACAGTGCTCCTCCTCCTCCTCTCTCCAATCTCCACTCCCATCCAGCACTGATGATGTTAGCTAGTTGGGTCATGAAACGTCTGCAAGAGAACAGTGGAGTTCAGAGAGCACCCAGGGCCCCTCGTGTCAACCCCGATCTACCAAGAGTCTCCTCCATGAGAGTCTGAGCTCACCTTGGAGAAGGCGCCCGCAGCAGGTTAAGAAGGCCCCAGCCAGGAAGCATCCCAAGGAGCCACTCAATCCGAGCCAGCAGGACCAGCCAAACTTATACTGGGTGCCCACAAAGACATTGTGCAAGACCAGGGCGGAGCGCTCCACGTAGACCTCAGTGGCGTACCAGGTGCAGCCGATGAGTCCAGGAATACCTGTGAAAGAGAAAGGGTGGGAAGGGAGGGAGGTGGAGAGAGAGGGAGGGAGAGAGAGGGGGAGGGAGGGAGGGAGGGAAGAAGAAAGAGGAGGAGAAAGAGGGAGGAAGAGGGAGGGAAGGAGAGAGAGAGGGAAAGAGGGGAGGATACACACACACACACACACACAAAAATATGCATGGGAGAAGGACTTCTGGGAGTGCAGCCCCATGTAAGCCTCCCATATCGACCCTACGACACCCCCCCAGACCAGACCCCGTGGGCCCAACTACCTCCTGTTAAGAGGGCCAATCCAGAGACGAAGCAGATCCGGGCCTTGATCCCTGGTTCCTCCAGGAGGAACTTCACACAGTCCAGGCCCAGGAGGAGAAACACGAATCCGAGTCCGGCCAGAAGATCAGCGGCGATCAGCAGAACCCGGGTCAGGACCAGCTTCACTGCAAAAGGAGCCGGGTGGGTTGGGGGAAGGAAGAGTTCTGACCGAGGCCTCCCCAGCAGCACGAAGCCGACCCCTCGTCCCGATAAAACCCCTTTTTATTTAGGTGAAAGGGAATTCCTCTCCAGCAAAGTCACGGCCAACAACCTTTCATGAGAATCTCATGAGATTTCACAACTACAGACCTTTACCAGGCTTGGAGAGTTGCCAGGCTGATAGCTTTCAAATGCCACACTGTAGCAGCAATTACATGGCAACAGTGGAGGAACAGACCTTCACCCTCATGAACTGAACTAATTGCCTCCTGCAAACCCCACTCCCCTTTTGCTCCTCTTTATTCCCTATGGGAGGGACCATTCACCGTCCACCTGTGGCTTTACTCCCAAGTCGGCCCTTGTTCCTCAGCTGTTCCCTTCTCCTAGCAGCTCTGTGCATGCTCACACTGGGAACAGGCTCCAGCTGCTCTTCTTCCCCACTGATCTCCGACCCCGAATCAGGCAGCTGATAACTGTCGGATGGCCTGGCCCCATCTCTGCCTCCGATGCACAGCATCCATCCGAGCCTTCCCCAGACTCCAGGACTGGCCCAGTTTCCTCCCCCAACCTCCTCACTGTCCCAGTCTGCCGCCTTCTCCTCTGGCCACTGGTGGGCCACAACAGGGTGATTGGTAGAACCCCCTACTCTAGGTGTGGCCCCGTAGCCCTGAACGTGAGGTTCTCCAGCATGGAAAGGGACCTTTGGGTGAAGGATTGCTTCCTGAAACTTCTTCCAAAAAGGCAACTGCCAGCAAGGGTGGACTTGGTTGTTCTAGATCGGGGGTGTTCATGGAGGGCCTCAGGGCAACATGGGGCTCTAGGCATGTGGGACCCTCCAGAGACCATCCATCACCACCTGGGATATTTTAACAAGACTAAAGAGGGAGGAGACGAGAATCACATAGCATACTACAGATACTCTTTGTCTCTGTACCATCTGAGGTTACGACGTCCCTGAAAAAAGGGACTTAGGATCATGGTTCACACTTACAACCATTTCAGCCTCCCCATGATCAAAATCCAGGCGCTTGGCAACTGATTCACATTTATGATGGCCACAGTGTCCCCGGGGGTCAGGTGATCCTCTTTTGCGACCTTCTCATAAGCAAACTCAACGGGGGAACCCAGATTCACTGAACGACCATGTGACTAACTTAACCATGGCTATGATTCACTTAACAATGGTGGCGAGAAAGGTCTTAAAATGGGGCAAGACTTGCTTAACAACGGTCTCACCCAGCAAGGGAAACGTTGGCTGCCACTGTGGTTGTAAGTCGAGGACTACCTGTGTAGATGACCTCCCGGGTCCCTGTGAATCCTCACTTTCAGGGCTGGCCCACCTACCTGAGTGCTCCGCGAAGATGGAGTCGTATTCTTCACAGGTAGTTATCCCATCAAAGGCATTGGTGACACACTCCCACCAGAGGCCACGGCAGGTGGCACTCACCTAAGAGGATAGATAGGTTAACGGAGTCAGGAAGGGCCTTGTAGATCATCTAGTCCAACCCCCAACCCCCTGGTGGTTATTTTTGTGGCTGTTACAATTAGGAAAACCATTGTTGCCTTCACACCACGATATTAACCCAGCTGTTGCCCTAACGAACCCGCTTTGCGCATTCGCACAATACCCCGAAGCAAGAGCTGAGTCACACCACGAAGCTGGCAGGAAGAGCCAACACCCAAGAAGATGACCTCAAGATCCAGAGGGA
>BHFT01014544.1:0-43969 GCA_004320025.1 Laticauda laticaudata | reverse complement strand
TTCCTGTTTCAGTCAAGGAAGTATCCAAAGCATTGCCTGTCTTCCACGAGGCTGAGCAAAAACTGGGGAACGCTGAGCAGTCACGTGGTGGAGGAGGAGCATTCCACAAATCAAGCTCAACCTGTGAATGCGGAGACTAAGCACCTCCCCACTACTGGATGCTCTGAGCAGCTCATAGGAGAAAAGGAGACTCCTGAAAGTTCTGGCCATTGCAGCACCCTTGCATCACGTGATTACAATTCAGGCAGGCCTGGATTTCCAACAATTGCAACATCCCACAGTTGTATGAACATGATGTGTGTTCAGCACCTTCCCTGCTGGCTTTCCATTAAAAAAAGTCAATGGAGAAGCCAGCAGGGTGTTGGAAGTTATTATATATGAGATCTTCATTCAACAGCTCATGGTGATTTGCTTAACTACAATACCTGGGGACTGCCAGAACTGCCATTGCTGCATGGCAGAGTCATGTGATATCAGCTTTAGAATAACATTGCTTAGTGAAATTTTTGTTCCAATTACTATTGTTAAGCAAGACTATCTATGTTAAGTTCTGTCTCTTGAAAGAGAGCTACATACCACCTGGTTTATGAAATTATTTATGAAAATAATTATTTCTAAATTTGTTTTCAAACATATACATGATCTTGTACATAAATCTGTGTGTACTTTTTCCCATCTTTTGTCTTCCTGGTTTTTTTCTTTATCATTTTTTAAAAATCATATGTATGTATCCACTTTATTCTGTGCACAATGAGGATTTAAGCAGAATAGATAAGATTGTGTGGACTATGATTTATTCATGAGCATTATATTCTCATCCCTGGGATCTGTGCTTGTCCAAGAACAGAGATCAGCTGAAAAGAATGGTCTGAAATGAGAGTGAAAGAAACCTAGGTGAAGATTACAAACATTGATCAATCTGGATTAGTGATTTATTTTAAATTCTGGAGACTACAATAGCATTAGTCCAGAACAGCATAATTTTTTATACATGTTTTGTTGTTGTATTGTGAAAGCATTTAACTTCTTGTTTGGCTCCCTTGAGAAGATTTTATTGAAGTTTCTAGTTTATAAATCATTGAAGGCTCCAGTAAAATGTTTTGGGATGAATTAACTGTCACTTTTTAAAAAATCAATTTAGCTGTTACCATAGCCAGAGCATAATACAATACAACCATGTTACATACATTATTGTTCCCTTTCCAAATAGTCTTCCACATCTTCAAATCCTATGGCATTTGCTTTTAATTTTGTTTATCAAATTATAGGAAGGGTTTTTTAAATGTTCTGAAGAACCACATGGTGTAGCAGATTTTCCAGCTTCATCAACTTTTCATTTTTTTAAAAGACATTTTGCTGGGGGAAGAAAAAAGAAAAAGAAAGAAGACAACAGCCATGGATGTGATTGAAATTAGGAAAGATCTTGCTCTTATTTTATGATGTGAAGCATGTGTGGCCAAGGTTTTCATCTCTCGTTGCCATTTACCCCATGCAAAGAATCTTGAAATGAAAATAATCTTCCAAATTAAAATAGAATGTGAAAGCTCTTGGTTAAAATCACAACTGGAAAGATACTGACTTCTAGCATTTAAAATAAATCATTTACTGAAAAAAATGTAAAATTTGATTAAATAAATAAATACACATGGTTCTCAACTTACGATCTCAATTGAGCCCCAAATTTCTGCTGCTAAGTAAGACGAAGTGAATTTTGCTCCACTCTACAACCTTTCTTGCCATATTTGTTAAGTGAATCATTGCAGTTAAGTTAGTAACACAGTTGTGAAGTAAATATAGTTTTGCCATTGACTTTGCTTGTCAGAAGGCTGTAAAAAGGGATCACATAAACCCAGGACACTCCAACCATCATAAACATGAGTCAGTTGCCAAGTGTCTGAATTTTGAGCACATGATCATGGGCATGCTGCAATGGTCATTAGTTTGAAAAGCAGATACAAGTCATTTTTTTTCCAGTTGCAGTGTAACTTCGAATGGTCACTAAATGAACTGTTGTAAGTTGAGGGTTACCTGTATATCAGGGTAAATATAGTAAAAATGAATACAAGCTAAAAAATTTTTAAAAAGTTTAGAAGATGCAGAAAAAAGTAAAAGTGAAGTAAATAATAATAGAATAAAAATAGAAGAGTGTAATGATGTGAATGACCTTGTACAGGATTGGCAACCTTAAACACTCAAAAGAGCCACAAAGTTCCTAATCAGAAGCCCCCTGTTCAATTCTGGAGCCAACCGAAAGTCCGGTTCCCCCACCATAGAGTCTCCAACTAACGTGTCTTCCTTTTTCCTCTTCCTGTTCTAACTGAAAGCCCTATCAATTGTGAAGCTGACCAGTGTCAGGGAGCCACAGCAGAGGGATGAAAGAGTCACATGTGGCTCCAGAGCTGCAGGTTGCTGACCCCTGACCTTGGAGAAAAAGGAAAAGAGATGGTGCCTAGGAAACAATCAGACAAGAGCAGCAGGAACCCCCAGTAGCTTTAGATTAGATAAAGAAATGTTGGAAGAACCTGCCCTAATACATCAAAGAGTTAAAAGTGACAATAGGACATTTGTACTTTCAGACTTGCAAGATTCTTTTAATGTAGCCTTACAATAAAGTAGGATTAGATCATCTCATTCTGTTTCCTATCTGGTTTATCTGAGAGGGCTGACAGAGAGAAAAAAAGTCAAGAAAGACAATAATAAAAAAGAAGCTTCCAACCTCCATTACAACAAGCACAAGCTAATATTCACCTTCTTTTAAAGTTACAAGCAAAACACTTCTCCCTATAGTCTAACTTTCATCTAAGTGCAATCCAAAATTTCATCAAATTTTCAATCCTAGTTCAGCCCAAAGTCCGTTAATAGTTGCCAGAATTCTTAAATAAATAATTTATTCCAGATGAAATAACCCAATTTCCTTCTCTTTGCTCTTCAGAATCTTAATCATTTAATCATTTCAATAGTATCACAGGATTCAATCTTTCACCATTCTTTGGCATTCAACAGAAGTATTCAAAGCCTTTTCTAGACTACTTTGTAAGTCCCATAAAAGAGAGATTCCCCTAAGAACATTGAAGCTGGGTTACTACTTGAAGAAGAGGTCAATAATATTGATCACCAGCTCAATATCAATCCTATCATGATGAAAACTCAGCTCAATGCCATTTTCATTATTGATGTCATTTACTCCAGAGATGGATCTCCATTAGGGCGGAACAGAATGGTTGCATTGTTCAGCAGATTTTGAGTTGCTTTGCTTCTAGATATGGTGAAAAGAACTCAAGGGATTTTCTGCCTGTTGCACCAGAGTAACCTGGCTGGTCTTAGCCTCTATGCATTTTGACTTGGAAAGTGAGGGCAGAAAGTGCTGTTGTGCCTGAAGCAATACAAACACTCAAGCCAGGCTCCCATTATCTTAAGAATTTGATATAGTGTGTATGTGTGTTGTGTATGTGCTGACCTACATTTATGTTTATTTTTTAGATCTAGAGTTTTCAGTCTAGTGATCATCTAAGTAACTTTTCCTCCACATTTTTCCTTAGTGGCTACTTAAGAATATTTATAACAATAAACACAATATGGATAATAATTTAATGTAACATTTTATCAAATCTGGTTGAAGAGTTCAGGTTCATTGTACAAAGCAAGAAGATAACTTCAAAAGCAAGAAGTTGGTTGTAGTGAGGGGAAAAGCAGTCAACTAAGAGAACCTAAAGATCAAAGGCAAAATATCTGATTTTAATGATGCAGAACATATGGTTTGCCAAACTCTTTGGATTAAAGCAAATAGCTAATGTATTCAAAGGGAACTGAGCCCTTTGTTTGGACCCCAAAGTAGAGTGTCAAAGAACAAGAGGCAAATGTTTTAATTTGTGTTTAACTGGGCGGGGGAGCTGGGTATGTAGTCCACATGGAACAATAGTTAAAGAAAGAAATGTAATGCAATGTTGTTCTGGAATAAACTGGCAATGAAAAGCTAGTGCAATTTTTGTAATATATTTTCTATTCAAATAATTGCAAAAAAAATGAATCAAGTGATGGTTTCTGGTATAAGAGTGATATATTTATTTCAACTTCCAACATTCCTGACATATCTGTATTCATTTCAATGTATGTCATCATCTTCATTATTTTAACTGATGAAAAGAGGTGTGCAAATTAAATAGGTTTAGCAGCTTGATGTTTGTATGTATGTGTGTGTATGCTTAAAATGGAGGTGTGAAGCATGTAAAGAAGAGGTATGCCAAATAATTTTTGAGGAAAAGAAGGCTAATAATTTTCACTCCATATAGGAGGTTAATGGGCAAAAATATATCTTTTAAAAAGTGTTACATGTTTGTTTTTTTTAATAGCATTGTCTCAAAGCCTGGGTTCAATGGATTTGCATTGTTTTCTCTTGATTTAGGATTGAGTGATTGCATTTGCAATTTTCAATCTGCTTTTCTATAATTTGCTTAACTCTGACACGACTGCATGGACTCAGCTACAAATTGCCTCCTAAGTAGTCTTGAGAGGCATAAATCTGATAAACATGGGGTTGGATTTGTATTTGGGATTGCTTCCTTGGGAGTTAACTGTTCAAATTTGTTCCACTTGACTGTGAAGACTATTTGTTTCGTCAATCAGACTTGCTCAGTCTGACTTTATTCTCTAGATGCCTAGAATACTCTTCACAGCAACTTTGTGGATGATCTGTTGCTCATCTTTCCCCAGTGAGCAACAGGCTGCTAGAGGGTGTAATAAAGGCTGACCTTATTGTCATGATATAATCCCTCATAAGGACTTTTGCTCATATTCTGGTGGATTCACTCTTTATCTGCCTGCAATGAGGCTCTAGTTATCTTTTCTGGCCTTTCATTTTGCAAAGTTTCTTGGATAGAGAGGCTACCACAGAGTAAAAGGTTGCTATCAACAATTTGCTCTCTGCCCATTTCAGGTGGTGTCTCAGGCATCAATCAAACTGACCACCAGATCCTCAGGGAAAATGTCAAGCTCCTTCAGGAATCTATTCCAATCTATTAGAAGTCAACTGGGCCAGATCCTCCTGGGTTGTGATGTGTGTCTCTGTGTGCGTCTGTCTGTGTGTGTAAGCATTGGCACCAGCAATTTTCTGTGATGATTTTGCTTGGTTGGCTGCCAAAACCCCAATTAGCAGACTATACATCTGCCATACCCAGAAATAAATGGACTCTTACAGTTTCACAATTAATAGAGAATAAGCTTTGAAAGAATACCTTGGGCTAACTGCAGGAGTCCTTGGTCAAACAGGTCAGGCAGAGATCAAGGCCAGTAAACAAACAACCAGGTGATGAAAACAGAGAAAAAGGCAGAGACAAGATGAGACAAATCCAGGCAAAACAGTATACATGCAGGTCAGGGCAGAGTTTTGAAGAATTTTTTTCAGCCCTCTTCCCAGGGCGCGAGCTCAGGATATCAACCATTGAGCCTGCACCCAGGTGAGAGGTATCACTCAGGTACTGCAAAGCCAGCTCTTCATAAGCCTTTCTATGCTTTTTTTTTGTAATTTTTTTTTATTTTTAACCACAGACAAATACAAACATAAAGTAACAAAATCTTTCAATTGTACAATGTGTCAATTAGTACATAATTATTGTGCACGATATATATAATCTTTTCCTCTTGAATATAAATTTACATTCATATTATATTAATCAACTTTCCCTATCATATTATATTATTAATTAATCTTCAAGGCCCACAATATCCTTTAGCGCAAATCTCAATTCTTACCAATTTAATACATATTTTTTTTGAAGAAAAAAAAATTAATTGATTTTTAAAACAAAACATTGACAAACACAACCAAAACATTGAAAACATAAAACCTCTTTTCTGAAAGCAGTTGATCCCGGGTTACATCTCTTTGGTACAGACACCATTCTCAAATCCATGCTCACTTTTAATATACCATTCCATATCTTTCCGTTTTTCAGGGCTTCAGCAACAGACAGGAATCCACGATCGTGCGTGATTTCTGCCTGGGCTCACCACTGGAGCACCCCGAGCCAGTTGGCTTCGGGGCTAAGCCACCCCGTAAGGCTGGTGAAGACAAGGAGACACCCAGCGAGGGTTGAGGAAAACTGCATCTTTCCTCCCCAGCTGGCTAACTCCCTTCCCGAAGGCGGCAGAGTGGCGGTCAGAAATGGCGCTTCAAAGAAGCCCTCATCCAGAAAAGAAGTGCAGGAGGAAGAAAGTGCTGAAGTGAAAGTTTTGGCTGACCGGATAGAAAGAAAACAATTAAGATACTCTGGAACTATTAAATCCTAAAAAAAAACACAAAAAGATACATTGCTCCCAAAGAAGACACGGAAGCAGCCGAATGAAAGTGAAAGAGAAAGGTTTTTTTTTTTTTTCACTCTCCTTCCTTACGTTGACAGTGAAGAGATGAATGAGAAATTGGGAAAAATCTGCTTTGGCATCAACAGGTATTTAAACTGGAAAATTTAATGCTAAGGGGATAATAAAGATTTCTGAATATAAAAGGCAAAAAAAAAACAGAAGAAAGAAAATTTTCTTTTCTATAAGTGGGAAGGGAGAGGAAGAGAATAAGAAAAGGATTTGGAAGGAGGAGATAGCCTGGAATCTAAAGAATCTAAAGTTAAATTTTACAGGATTGCTAAAAAGATTACATTTTATCTGGAACTTTGTAACTAATTAACCCCAGGAAGAGAACAGTGAAAAAAGGAAGAAAGTGTAAAGGAAACAGCTTGTGTGTATTTGGAATGTTTGGTGACTTTGGACTTTGGAATTATATCAGAAGGATTAAAAATACTCAGGTGGTTGTTTTCAAAGAAGAAGGAAGAAAAAAAACAATGGCATCACTTTGTGGACGATTGAAAATAGAAATTTAAAAAATATAAAGAAGAAAAAGAAGGGAAGGGCTCTCTTGGTTCACGTTTTTCAATTCTTAGATATGGCAATTGTTACCTATGAGAAACTACAAGAAAAGACTACGCAACAAGAAGATTGGGACAAAGAAGAAGCCATCTTTAACGAACAAGTAACTTTATTTGGGGAAGAAAGGGGAAAGAGGGTTAAGAGAATGGAGAATTTGAGACCTAAAAAAAAGAAAGCCTTTCTATGCTTTTTAGCTATCCTGTGAGATTTATAAAGTTCAGTTGTTTGCTTCTGAATCTTCATGAAGCAAACCTGGTGAAGGATTAAGGAACAGAATCTTGGCAAAGAACTGATAGAAGTAGCCTCTGTTTCAGTTGAAGCAAAAGCTGGATTTAACATGTGACTCCCAGCATGTGTTAGACCTTCATTGACTGGGTCAGTTCCATGATCCCCATGAACTCCTGAGTGCCTAGTAGATTTCCCAAGATTTATCTGCCATCCAGTGATAGAATCTAGAAATTCAGAGAAGGATATCATTGTGTAGCAAGGAAGCTACTTAGTTTTTTAAAGTGACTGAATGAAGCTGAGCATTTACTTGTCAGATGCTCTTCCTGCCACCAATGCAAAGCTCACAGCAGATATTTTCTTGTGCTCAGAGAGATAAATATCTGTTTCTATCTAGGATGGAACTCATAGATCCCTGATTATAAGATGAAAACTCCATCTCTGGGCACCATGTTGCTCAATATTAGAGGTATATGTGGAGGTCCAGATGATAGGAGTTAACATATTCTTAAAAGTGAAAACAAAAATGGAAAAACTGACTGAACTTTCTTCACTACTATTAGCAATTCCAGTCAGGAACCAGGTATTTGTCATACTTTGGAATTGGCCCAACGAGTTATCTCTAACCAAATGAAGCAACCAATAAAGTTCCAAGCCCTAGAGACCCTCAAGCCTTGTTGCATCAGTTTCTATTTTGATTACCCAGTTGACAAGTGACCAGTAGCCGTTCACTCATGCTGCACTGTCACTTTCATTGCAGCTACTGTAACCACAGAGCTGCGGTGGTGCAGTGGTTAGAATTCAGTATACTGCAGGCTACTTCTGCTGACTGCCATCTGCCTGCAATTTAACAGTTCAAATCTCACCAGGCTCAAGGTTGACTCAGCCTTCCATCCTTCTAAAGTCAGTAAAATGAGGACCGATTGTTGGGGGAATATGCTAACTTTGTAAAACCACTTAGAGAGGGCTGTAAAGCACTGTGAAGTGGTATATAAGTCTAAGTGCTGTTGCTATTGCTACATCAAGATGAGGGAGATATAAGACATTTCCAATCCTTTCTGGTGGACACTCAATCTTCTCCCCTTATTCTTCTATGTTCCCAACAATCAAGAACCTCAGAAAGCTAAACAAATATGTTAACTGCAAACCTTAACAAACACAGCAGTTCTTTTTGATGCCATTTTGGGAGGAAAGGAAAAGGATAAGAGTTTTGATACAAGATAGTTTTTTGCCATTTTGCTTTTTCCAGAAATGTGCTGGGTGGAAGTTTTATGTTATTATCACTTTGATAATAACAAAAGAAATCCATGAAATCATTTTATTAATATTCCTCTGACACATTTGTGCAGCACTAGTGCTTTTACTGTTAGCTAATTCTGTTAACAGAACTAGATGAGATTGCGCTGAGGTTGAGTATTAATAAATACATTCCATTCTAACTAAAGTGCATTGACACAAGAAGATCCATTTCAGCATTATTTTGTATGGATGCCATTCAAATTAAGTAAAACCTTTATTTTAGTTGTTCAGATAGGATAAAAGTAATAAGTTAGACAGTCATTACAATAATAATTCAAATCTATGAGATATGAAACTTTTAAATGTAGCATTAATAACAGTGAGCTACAACATAAAAACATCTTAAATTGCAATTAATATGGCTACTGATTATAAAAACTATGAAATAAAAATACAGCATCAGATATAAAGTAAAATAGCTGAAGAATAATAGGGGTGATCTTCATCTTATCTCATGGCTCTTGCAAGATCTAAATTCCTGATTTTGCATACTGTCGTACAAAACATGGAGACTTTCTGGAGATTCATTAGAATTCCAGAGTAGCAAATGGGAACATGGGTTAAGTTTGACTTCTGTAGCCGGGCAATCTGGTGGATATATTTTGCAAAGAAATGACCATGTTGAATGTCTATGAAATTAACACTAAACAAGTTTGTGTTCAGTAGTTTCTGTTTTCCAGATTCACAAGAGCAACTTCACTTAAAAAAAAAAGTAGGTAAAGATGCATTGGAACGTATTTAGATAAACACCATCCTGATATTTGGAATTTCTAGTGAAGTAAATTATGCTGCAAATGATGTTATTATATTATGCAAAGATATCTAATGGAATATCTGATCTGAGGATTTAACTGAACTCCAGCTTTGGTCTTCTTAGAAATGTGTTTGACTTAAAATCCCATTTCTTGTCAAAGCAAACCTGAGAAATTGTGAAATTTATCATTTGATAAATCTCCTACCACCAGAGTTTATCATGCTGTCGTGTTGGTGCAAGGAGGCAGGACACAAATATCTATGCATGCAATTCCCATTGTGTTTTGGTGTTCTGCTGTGAGGAAGAAGGTGTGGCGTGGTCTCTCCTAAATTAAAAGCCTCTGCATCATTCAACTTCAGAGCATTTTTGTTACATGTGCTTTAAGTGTAATTGGCATAAGAGGTTAAAGGAAAACAAAGATGGAGATATAAAGATCAAAGACAACTTCAATGGTTTGTCATCACTACTTTTGTTGTATGGTAGTTGAAGAGAGATATTTGCTTGATCTTAAGTACTGCTGGCATGACTGGGTGGAGGCATTATCTGTTTTCATTGACAGATGCTTATTTCATGGCAGCATTTGCTTCATTGAAGCCTTTTACATTTCCCCTGGATTTTGGTATCACTGCATTTTGTCTGCTTTGTTAATTTAGGATTTTTTTAAAGACCTTTATTTAGATGTCATTGCATTAAAAAGAAAGAAGGAAAAATTATTAAACCATAGTAGAAAACTACTACTAGATTACTTTCAAAGTAAAAATAGTTATTGACTTACAACCAAAATTGAGCCCAAAATTTCTGTTGCTAACTGAGATACTTGTTAAGTGAGTTTTGCCCCATTTTATGACCTTTCGTGTCACAGTTGTTAAGTGAATCTGACTTCCACATTCCATAAACTTTTGCTTATCAGAAGTTTGCAAAAGTTGATCACATGACCTTGGCTCTCTACAACTACGATACGGTTGCTTAGTATGTTGATTCTGTGACCATGAGGATGCTGCAATGATCATAAGGGTGAAAATGGGTCATAAGTCTTTCTTAAGTGTCGTTATAACTTCGAATAGTCACTAAAAACTGTTGTAGTCTACATTTTTGTTTCTTATACTTTTAAAAGGGAACAATGAACAACTTACCATTCATTAGTAACCCCGGTATAAACATTGGAGAAATGTAGAATCTTTGTTTCTACCTCAGAGCTACCAAATCATTTTTATCCATTGCTATTATCAACTATTTTTGCTTTTCTGACATGCAATTATTTCAGTATAAACTGAATTCCAAATTGAAAAATTGTCTGTGCAAAAGGCATAATAGTCAGAACAGTTACATTTAATTATACTGAACTTAAAATATATGGGGAACTCTAAAATAAACATGACTCTCCTACACAACTTTCAGTCAACAATCAACCGTCTTCTTATATTGAAACAAGGAATTATTAAGGAAAAAGTATAATAGCCTTAAGATAATTAACATCAGTATTACTGGATTTCAGTTATTCCAGATTGGGTTATGTGAAATGTGCTTTGCATTTAATGGAAAAGTTCAATTATGCTGCTTAATTTAACAAGACATACTTAGTTCAATAAACATTCATAAATATAGGTGTAACAATTTCCTTTTCCACAGTACTAAAACTAGTCAACACAAAGTTGGAAAACATGGATCTAATGGAACATGCAAGAAGGATGCAGGATAGGAAGACTATTAATGCTTTTGAACATTGGTGTTGGAAAAAATAACTGAAAATACCTGTTCTGACCCAAGCCTCATTCAAAGCAAACAAACACCAAACAGATAAAAAAGCAAAACCTTTTTAATGCTTCTCTGTGAATTCTGTTCATTCACAGTAAAACGCTATTAAAAAATAATTGTCCCAGATAAGAACAAGCCTTGCCAAAGTTATGCAAGACTGCCAAGAACACGAGATTAAATTGCGAGGAAATAATCAAAACCAAAAATCTCCAAACACAAACCAGGATAGTCTGAATTTCCACAAGATTTGAAGTGCAAGTACTTCTTTGCTTCCTGCAAAGAATCCCATCTTAAGGGAGGGGCCATCACCTTTCAGCCTTCCTCCTGAGTCGCCCGTGCTGCTGCAGCTGCTCTTTCCTTTGAGCAGCCCTGCACGCATGTGCTCTGGGCACAGGCTCATGGGGGTCTTCTGCATCACTGCTGCCATCCTCCACAAGCTCTGAAGGCAGCACTCCACTCTCTGATAGTCCTGGTCCCATCCTGCATCACAAGCAGGGCCCTCATCCGGGTCCTCACTCTGCAAGACCTCAGCCATCCGCACCTGCTGCTGGCGAACCACAACAATACCATGGACAGCGAGACAATCAATTAATCCAGAGTTCTCACTGAAGTTACCAGAAAACTTCTCCTACTTCAGACATATTGTTCAGAACTTAGTGACTCTAATAGTGGGAAAGTAGAAGAAAATTGAAGGAGAAGGCTACCAGAAACAGGGTGGACAGACACAGTTATAGTGGTGATGGAAGCATTGTCAGAAAAACTGAATGACAAGATTTGGGAGTGGAGAATATGTGGTCATTGAGAGTCAATGGCAACTTAATGGGACATAATCACTCTTACAATCAAGAACCATAGTGTAGTCTTCCTAGCCTTTCTTCTCCTTTTAAGATCAGTAGAATTGTGAAATAGATACTCTTTATTTGTGTTGGTTTTAGAACCATGATGGCGAACCTATGGCACGCATGCCAGAGGTGGTATGCAGAGTCCTCTCTGTGGGCATGTGAGCCGTCGCCCCAGCTTAGTTCCACTGTACATGCACATACGCCTCCCACCAGCCAGCTAATCTTGGGGTCTCTGCTGCACATGAATGGGGGATGGGTGTGCATGAGGCCCCCACACATGGGGAGTCATGCACGGGATGGAGTCCATGTGCAGGGGTCACACATGCATGCGGGGATAGGAGTTGGGGGGCATGGGGTTGCACGTGCATGCGTAGCAGCGGGGGGCACATGCATGGGGTGCACATGAGTTGCATTTTGGGGATATGCACACCCTTTTAGCATTTTCTGCCAAAAACATTAGCCATTGCTGTCCTAGAAGAAGATGGGAATAGAAAAGTTAGATAGATTCAAATTATGGAACTGAAAAAAAAATGATTGTTCAGATTTTGCTGAGCCTCCAACAGAATTTTAGTTTTGATATGCTCTGTGTTTAAATTATGATCTGTGCATTTCATATCTGAATCCTTGTTTTGAGAATTCTCAGCTCCACTGCACAGCCTTATTGCAGATGCAATAGAACCAGTGAGAAGAGATAAAAATGGTGTTTATTAGTTTATTTATGTGATTTATCTCACCCTTTTCTTCATTTTTCACATTCACAGTGCCTATCAGTAAAATGCCAAGCATAAAGAATGAAAAAATTCATGGAGAAACATTTAAACCAATGCAAACATTTCTTACAGCCCCCTATATCAATCATTAGAGATTTTAAACATTCAGCTTGTTTCTGAATGCTTTTTAAATGTTCAGTATTTTATAGCATTATGACTGTCACGATTGTTTAATTTTTGATTCCATGGTTATGAAACTCGCAATTGTTAATTGGGTACATTTTATTAATGGCTAACATGCTATCAAGTGTTACTTCATAAAATTTTACTCTTTCTTTACCTCTTCCTTACAACTTTATAAGTTCAATGGTTATTAAAATGCACACATACAAATATTTCTGATTTAATTATAAATGTGGAAAAAAACCACAAGATGTGTTCATGGTTAATGTTCTCTCTGAGAGAAAGAGGGAGAGAGAGAGAGCATTATAGAGCCAATTATAAAACTCTGCAGACATCAATTAAAGTATGATTTGAACATCAGTTGATTTTGTGCTTTTGTAAATTTTTTATACATAGAATTCTTCATATTGCTTGTATGATCTATTCTTTCTAATTTTAGCACTTTATCAATTTATAATTACAGATATTGAAAAATGTCCTTGACTCTTGTTATAGTGAAAATGTAGACTTCAGATGTGGCATGCTTGCAGACTCAGTGACTTGACTATAGTCTGGCTCACCCTATCCCAGTCATTCTAATTTATAAGGAAGCGACTGTTTTTAACACCTTTCAGTATAATTGAACTGAAATTCAGAATACTATAGTGAATTCTGACATCTGTTCTGCAACTGCTGTTAACATGCTTCCACAAATCAAAGTTGTTTCCTGACTACATTAATGATGCACCAAAGAAGAAATAAGCAAAGAATTCTCTATGGAAGCTTTTTGGTTCCGATAATAGCAGTAATGCATATAGCAAATTCTGCTCATATTACTGTTTATATCCAAGGTCACGCAAGTCATATTTGGTTAGGTGCTGATGCTCCTTTTTTGAATAGGAAATGAAAAGATAACATGCAAGAGTTCAAGCAAAAGGGCAGGTAAAGAATCTGAACATCTGCCAAGCTTTGGATAGTATCAACAAGAGACATAAAAAAATATTGTTTTTTTAAAAATAAATAAATTAATATATCTGTGTAAACTGTCTCTGCTGATTAAATGAAGTTATGTCAAGGGAGAAATAATGAATACTTTCACCCCCGGACTAAGGCTATCATATCTAGACTGCATAAATCCCAATGATCTCTATAGAATTTATGTGTCTGTTTAATGTTATCCAAGGTTTTTTTCAGCACAGGTGTGATAGCCCAGGCTCAGACAGTGGACAATGTGATTCATGGCCCTAACAAGGACAACAGACATAGAAGCATGACCAAAGTAATAGAAAAGATAAGGCAACTATAAATTGTGAAATAAACAGATAAAAAAATAACATAAATAAAATAATCTAAAATAAACAGACAAAATAGTGAAAAGACAGCTGGAAGCCTTGATTCTCCATCATCCAGGTCATGGTTGTCCCAAAGGTGCTTTTTCAAAAGGCAGTGGATTTTCTGGAGGTGTTTTTTTTTTTAAGATATTTCGCTTCTCATCCAAGAAGCTTATGTAACTTAACATGCTGTAAGAAACCAACATGAAACTAAATAAGTCATGTGTGTTGGGCAAACTCTACATTCTTGCTAAATGTATTTATATCTCAAGGTTTCTCTGAAAATTTCAGAATGGAATACATATATGTATCTCCATACATTTCAATCAGTATAGTACTTGTGGATTTGGGGAGCTTATAAAACAACATATATTAAGACATGAAGTTGGGAAGAATCCTCTTGTTTTATTGGTGCAAGCATGGAGGACATGTTGGCAATATTTGCCTAATATATTCAAATAGGGCCAGATATTTAGGCTCATGATTAAATAATAGATCTTCTCTATACCAATGTGATCCGATTGCTTTTCACGTTGAACAATTTTGCATCAGAGCCTAAACAGCATTTAGCAAGGAGAATTAACTGCTTATGAAAGAACAGAGTGAGGACAAAATAATTATCCCACAGAAGCATATTTATAACTTTTGCCTAGGGAGGAAAAAAAATAACTTGATTCAATTTCCACTCAATCCCTGGGAATGAGGCAGGCTCAGAATAGAACAAATGCTTGTACATTTGTGGTCACCTGAACATCTCCTTGTACTGTGAGGGAACTGAAAGTCAGTGAGTGCAGTGGCCTCAAAAAACCTTTGCTATGATAGAAGGCATTCCTGATTACCACCATACCCTTCTATTCACATTTGTGTCAGGCTTGACCTAAATTCCATAGAACTGAATGGGAAAAGTCCCTTTGACTTTCCTTTGAGGCTGTTAATACACACTACTTGGTGGGCTTCTAAATCATGAAAGCACTGCCAAAGCAGTCACTCATGCAGCAAATTGCAGTAAAGCATAATGGGCAAGAGAAAGAAACAGAAATCTTCTTTATGTAATAATTACATCTATCTGTATATGCCAGATTTGAAGAAATGAGTGCACTTTTTATTTTTCACAAACCCAAAGAACTCTAGTTCTGTCCAGCCCACTAATTGATACATTTCTTGTCAGAGACCAAATACTATTAATTTTGTGGAATTGATATGGCTGCCTGTATATGATAGAAAAGTTTGCTATGGCTGACTGGTGGAGGTACAGTGGACCAGTTTTTCCCAATAGAGATTTTGGACTGTATCAGTGTCAACTCAGCAAGGTTAGTGGTCAATTCTAGAACAAATCAGAAGAGGAAGGGTTGAAATAAAGTAGGACACTTAGGAATTTGGTGTACAAAATTCCATTCAGACAGAAATAGAGTTAGGCAACATCACACCCCTTATTTTTGACTTGTGCTATGGCATGTGTGCATTTCGAAAGGTAAAAAAAGTAGGCTATTCTACTTTCCTGTATTTCCAAGTCTAGTTTTAATCTCAGAGGTGTTCTTTCTGGGCCTAGGAGAATATATATGATTATGAGAATATGTCACACTGGGTTCAGGTTTGTTTGCTGAAAAATCCAAGGTACTGTAGTTACATCTTCGGAAAGATTTGGGAAGATGCTTCATCACTGGTGGCTTTTAAGGAGAGACTGGACAGCCACTTGTCTGGAATGGTATAGGGTCTACAAAATCTCCAAGGCCCCTTTGGACTCTTCTTCTGATAGTCTGCTTCCAAAGTGACCATATCAAACATATTCTGTTCAGGAACTGTTCGTATGTGCTTCAGTGGCTTCTAGTGTGCAGACATTGACATCATGGGGTGGGGGGGAGTGTTGGAACAGAAATATGCCCCATATCTGAAGACAAACAGACAGACACTGCAAGCATATTGCAAGAAAGTAGTTTTGGAAGACAGCATTTCTTCATGGTTGAACAAGTGGGCAACAGAATGAGAACCTGAAATGTGAATTTAGAAAGCTAAGTGAAATAGAAAATGAAGTAGCATAATTCCTTTTTTAATGGAAAGTCACACTCTATAGCAGCTAAGGATGCAGAAGCTTTTCTGGGGAATATGTGTGTTTCACCTGCATCTGTTGTAGTATTTATTTAATCTAAAGTGTCTGCAGAGATTTGAATACTTTAGCTAGCAGTATCTATCTAAATGGTAATAAGAATTTTGTTGCTTAACCCATAGTACTGAGCCATTCATTAAAATATTTGGCTGTCCCCTAACTTTTGTTCTTGTTTAGAACAAAAACCTTTTCTGTTTACTCTCTACCAAAACCAGTATCATGCTCCCATTTGCTATGACCAAACTGAACCTTGATTCATATTGTTAATACATTTCAAACTTAACAGAGATTTGAACAAGTTGGTTCTCTTTGTTTATTAAATTGTTTGTGCAAGTAGAAGATGCAAAAAAAAATAAGTAAGGGACTAATTTGGTGGTGAAAGGTAAGATTTGGGGGCAGCTTCCTTATGGGTATACCACCCAAAGCCCTCTATGAGGAAGATGAGTGGTTATTTATAAATAAATAAATAAATACAAGATAAGGAATTATACATTTCTGTAAATGTACAGAACTGTTCTTGAATTCTCTTGAAATATTACATTTGAAGATTGATGCCTTTAAAACAGCATGGTTTGTTAAAGGCAATGTTATTTTTCCCTTATTATTATTAAAAAAGTATAAAGCAGACTTTACACATTTCTAATACCAACTTTATTTATTTGATTATTACGCCTTCATTGTTTTCACAAATAACTCAAGGCAACATTCAACTCACCTTTTTTCTTTTATGACTGGCCTAGGGTCATCTAGCTGGCTTTCATGCCTAAGACAGGACTAAAATTCACACTCTCCCACTTTACACATTTTACATAATATCTACCATTTTTCCATTTGGTTTACTTTTCAGAGATTGAATCCCATGAAAAGAATGATCGCACCCTTGGTCTCATAACCTTATCTATTTTAAAAAAACCTTGTGAAAAGGTTTTTTTTTTTTTCTGCTGACAGCAGTATTAGCAGAAGGCTTTATAGATTCTGTAGGGGTTTTTAAATTTTCTTTTTTTTATGCTTTTGGATCACTGAAAGGAAAGGAAATCAATTGTATCGTCATGGACTATGATAAGATTTCTGGAAGATAAGTTTACCGAGCACAGATGTTTATTTCAAGCCAACATCTGGTTTCGAGATTGATTCCATGTGTGCTTAAAAAGAAAAAGAAAAATCAGCCCAAATAATGACCCAAGTCAATCAACCATCAGCCTGGAAGTCATGTCCTCCGGTACTGATTGGTTAGACAATCAGAACTGCCAGCACCTACAATAATTTGGTACTGACTGACAAAGAGTAGACTGTTTTTGACCATGGACAGTTATTAATTTAACCCCATCAGATGTTCTATAAAATGAAATCAGGTGGCTGGCTTTTTTCCCATGCCCAGTCCTCTCCTTTTCATTGAAGATCTAATTGTTTCAGACAACCTAGAGAGCTCACAGCCCCTTAGACTCACCCAGAAAGATACACATTCTTTGATCCATGCCAATAATCATGTCAGTCTGGCAGTGATTTTTGAAATTTACTCAGTATAGTCGTTATTGTCTAATGGATGTTAGTTCAACTTCTTTTATTGTTCTCTCTCTCTCTCTCTCTCCCCCTCTCTCTTTACTGTTTTCCTCTTTAACCTCTTCTCCACTTCTAAGACAAATAGTGAACATTTCATTCAAGGCAGTTTTATCAATTGCTCCTAAAATGGAACCAAACACTATCTTCCTGACAGAGTTGAAATCAATTGTTACCCTTTCCCTCAAGTGTTTCTGTGTTCTTAATAATTTAATAAGCACAAGTACATGAGCAAGCTTGGACTGAGATGCTATTTCCACTTAAAAAAAAGAATACTTTATTTAGTTGTTTATTTTTTACAACTGTCTTTACCTTACCACCTCAGTTGTGTTCATTCTAAATGCCTTGTTTCATATGAGTTTTTAAAGTGATTATTATTAGGTAGTTATGGTAACTTTAAAGAGAACAATCTCTTTTTAACAAATTGTTTTCTGGGATTTTTTTTTTTATTTTAGTGGCAAGCTGTGTAATCTATGGCTTTGGTGAAAAAAAGTTGCTGAGTTTTGCTTATTGGGCATATTTCAAATATAAATGGTAACTTCAGATCTTCAGAGCAAGGAAAGTTAAAGGAAAGATCATTTTATATATTATATGTTTTTTATGTTTTAATTGGAAAGATATTCCTTGATTTAATGATCACAATTGAGTCCAAAATTTCTGTTGGTAAGCAAGATAGTTAAGGGAATTTACTCCATTTTAAACACCTTTCTTGTCACAGTTGTTAAATGAACTTGGTTGTTAAGTGAATCCGGATTTCCCATTGACTTTCAGCTTGTCAGAATGTTGCAAAAGTTGATCACATGACTCCAGGACACTGCAACCATCATGAATATATGCCTGTTACCAAGTGTCTGAATTTTGATCATGGGATGCTACAACAGTCATAAGTGTAAAAAAATGGTCATAACTCACTTTTTTCAGGGCCACTGTAACTTTGAATAGTCACTAAATGAATGATTGTAAACCATATACTGCCTACAGTCACCCCTGTGAGTAAGATGCATGGTATTTAAATTCAACAAAAAATAAAAATCAAGAATGCTTTCTATTACCAGAGAAATTAGAACTAGAAATAATTGATATTTCAGGCCCTTAGATTTCATTTAATTATATGAAAAAATATTTCTAGTAATAAGATCTGTTCAGTGGTGAAACGATTTACCTATAGGGATTGTGGATCTCTAGGGAATGGATAATCTCTTACTTCTACAGTTTTACAAATGCATAGCATTAGGATAGAATCCGTAGAAATAAGGAAGCAGTCAGAAGCTCCCAGGTAGATGAAATTATCACATAAACATATCTGAGCACCTCAAAGTATGCAAGCAAAAAGCCAAGTATTCAATAGCCTAGAAGGGCAGGGGGAAAAGACCAAGAGAAATCTCTCTGAGGCACAGATCTATATAAAGGCATTTATTTCTTTGTATTACGGAGGGAAAATCATCTATTGTGTAAGACCTCAGCCTTTGTCTGCAATGAAGATTCTAATCTAGTCAAGTTGTACTTGAGAGTCCTTCTGTCAAGTTAAATCAATTGACAAATGAGGGGTTAAGTGTTAGAAGAACTGAGATTTACTGTTGTGTCCTTGTGTGAAGCCTGATAGTGATCTAGACCAGGCAGTGGTTATGAAGCCAGAAGAGCTGTTGGAATTAGAAGTTCACCAGCAAAAACATAGCGAGAAAACCAGTTTCTTGATTCATCATGCACAAAGGGCACTATTGTTATTACCAGTTTTGATTGAGAAACAAACTTGGAAGCAAGAGTAAACAATTTAGTTTTGGGGTGGAGAGGGAATCTTCTCCCACTGCCAGGGTCCCAGTCTAAAATGGAAATTTTAAATGAAATTATAATTAAACACAGATTTTTTAAATTAATCTTCTAGCAATTTCTAATTTTTGTGCATTTCACCTGGAATTAAACATAAATAGCCATTTAAAATAGGCAAGCAGAAAAATGGAATGGGAAATTTATCTTGATTTCTTAAAAAGGTAGAATAAATTTTCCAACAAGGACAAATTTCCTTTTAGTAGATGCTATAACCAAGAAAACTCAATAGATGAAGAGTTGAATTCTGTAAGGATTGAAGGAAGAAGATTTTTATGGGGCACAGGTCATATTTGCACATTTCTTGACCATCTGTTAACTAAGTAAGGGCAGGAACACTGTCCTCCTAAGTTATCTATTTAATTCTCTTTTCATCTGAAATAATAGGGAAAAATATATTAAAGTTTTAAGTTTGTTTTAAGCATCTTCTCAAGCAGTGGTTAAATCCTAGTAGTAGTAAGTTTTTTTAAAATATATAGCTGAGAAAATGTCCCTATGATTAGAGCATTTTATGTCCCCATAATTATCTATTTTGCTTCTATGCATGACAGGACTGTAAACCATCACACGTTTCTTTTTTGTTCTTCAAAAATAGAGTCTTAATACTTTTGAACAGAGTTCATTATTAATCCAAAAAGATGAACATTTCTTACTCTCTGGCTGTTGCAATCCTTCTCAATGCAGGATTCATAAAACAACATGATGTTGTGAATTGTTACCATAATTGTTGCCATAAAATCTGAATCTTCAACATGGTGCCCAAGAGTCACAGGGTGTTCTTTGGTGTACACACCTGATACCCAACAAGTTTTGAGCCAATGATGAGACATGTTTATTGGCTACCAGAGGGTTACAATGGGACCAGTCTACCTGATCTCCAGTAGCTGAAAGAAGGGTTGGTCTACCCAGTCTCGAGAAAGCTAAGGCAGCTCTGGTTGACTGAATTTCCAAGTGGTAGTGCAGAAGCACTGATTTATCAATTTTCAATTGATAAACTTATCAAATTTCAATTCCACAGAGTCATGGTTATTGGAATTTGGACACGCTATGTAAATTAGCCAATTTGAGGTACCTTGGTTCAAAAATGATTGCCTTATAATGCTGTTCCTTCCAGTTAAAGATTACAGACACAAAGTTTTAATAAAATATATGTTATATATGAGTGTGTATATGTGTGTATTTCAACTATAGAAAATAATGGCAAGTTACCATCATCTCTCTCTTTGCTTCACCCATGTGTTTTAGAAAATAATATATTAACATTTCTTTGCTTCTGGTATTCAGGGTATTTTGTGATTGATCATACCTACTAGAGCAACCATCTTGTGGAGCCTCCCATAAATTGCTTTCTAATTTCCAAAAAGGTGTCCAAAAAGATTGCAGTCAGTTATAGTATAATCTGTGTAGGAAGGATTATAATTATGGGTCACCAAATTTATATCCATTTGCAATAATTAACAGAGAACTTGTGGATAACCTGTTCTACTCCTTACTGAAATATATGAAATTTGATCAGGTTCAATCTTTGGAGGCAGCCAGCAAATAGGCAGACTATTCTTGGGTAAAAAGTGTCTTGGCAGATAGTAGTTAGGTTGCTAACTCAAAAAGGAGGTGAAGGAACATTGTCTAAGAAAGTAGGGCACAAAACTTTTTTTTTAAAAAAATAATTGTTATAATTACTGTAATTAAGTGACTAGCAATGATTAAGGAGCCCTTTAAAAGATGAAAGAACAGCTGTAATGTTTTAAATATTATTGCAATGTTGTTTTCTTTGATATTGAAAATATTTCTGATGATGCAGGGTAATTATTTCAAATGTTTTCCCCTGTTTTTCTGGCATAAAAGGAGCAAGACATTTTCATGCGGTTTCCCAAGACATGGCTCTTACCATTGTATCTTTAGCACCGCACACTTTCAGAGTTATTTCAAAGATAATTTGATTTTTGCTTTATGACAAAGTCTGCAAGATGTCAGGAAAAAAAAAAATTCCATGAAATGTTTTCTATGTCAGAGGAATAGTTCATATTGACAAATATTTACTTTGCATACATTACTGCATTGGGGGGGGGGCGTATTTGACTTATACCCTGTTTCTCCAACAATATGGCCTCCCCCAATAGGAAGTCCCAGCATGTTTCATAGGCACAAAATGAAATTAAGCCCCTCCCCCCAAATTAAGGCCTATATTAAAACATGCGAAATGGTGGGGGGGGAAATGGTGGGGGGGCTTGCCGTTAGGAAGTACTTTTGTTGCACATCCAGATATGGTGCTGCCTGCGTTGACCCCGATACGAAGTGCCCCACCAACACCGAGGTCAACATCCAAGCTGTCGCACCCGCCCAAAAATGCAAAGGGGGGGAATTAAGTCACCCCCAAAAAGACAGCCTAGCCATTTTTTCGGGGCTAAAAAAAAATAAGACCC
Source organism: Laticauda laticaudata (assembly GCA_004320025.1). Taxonomy (NCBI): domain Eukaryota; kingdom Metazoa; phylum Chordata; class Lepidosauria; order Squamata; family Elapidae; genus Laticauda; species Laticauda laticaudata. Next base: position 22,068 of record BHFT01014544.1, on the reverse strand, counting down.
AGCCTTATTATATGAGAAACACGGGTATTTTTTGCGTAATGAAATGCCTTTGTCAAGATTTTCCTCCTTTATGGTTCCAACGAGTAGATTACATGCTGTGCTGTTTGTAAGTGATGCCATTTTTAATGTTTCTCTCTTCTGTTGTATGAAGCTTCAGGGTTTAGACCACTTATTTTGTTGCCTTTTTAACATGGAGCATCTGTGAGTTCCCTCATAGCCCACGTAAACAGTGTTGAACAAAGAACAGCAAGCAGTCATTGTTTCTCAGCATTCAAGAATCATTACTGAAGACTCCCTGGGTTTTTTAACCAGCATCGATCACTAGGAAATAGGCAAGTGTAATCAACAACATGAAGATGTGCTGCCTACAATTGGCCACCTTGCTATGGAGATGGACACATGCCTATTATATATGTGCAACTCTGGTAAAAGCAAGCAATGCAATACAAAAGTAGTCCTTGACTTACAACCACAATTGAGCTCAACATTTCCTATTGCTAAGCCAGGCAGCAATTAAATAGGTTTTGCCCCATTTTTATGACCTTTATTGCCACAGCTGTTAAGGGAAGTGCTGTAGTTGCTAAGTGAATCATGCGGTCATTCTGCAAACCTGGATTCCCCCATTAAGTTTGTTTTTTAAAAGCCAGCTGGGAAAGTTACAAATGGTGATCGCATGATCCTTGGGGCAGTGCAACTATCCTAAAGACATGCCTGTTGCCAAGTGACTGAATTTTGATCACATAACCCCTGGGACACTGCACTGGTCATAAGTGTGAAAACCAGTCATAAGTAACTTTGCTTTTGTAAATTCTAATATTCACTAAATGAATGCTTGTAAGTCAAGGGTCTACCTTTAACAATTTCCTAAGGCCTACAGTCTTGGTAACTCTTTCTAGAAGGCAATGTGATACAAGTCATATAAATGAAAGGATGGTTGCTTGAAAGATTATTGCAATCTAGGAGATGGACAGGAAAAACTTCAGTAGAAGCAGAACTAAGACATGGTGGGATTTAAAAAGAACCTGCCACGCATTTCAGAACTAAAAAATGTACCATGTTTTTAGTCTTTTGATTTTTGTGTCTTGTGACATTTCATGCAGAAAGCATGGTTCCATATACCCTTTTGAATCTCGCTTCAAATTACTTAAAGATCTATTGAACTGCAACTCTTAAGTTTCCCAACCATCGTGGAGAATGTCTGGGAATGCAGTTTTTTTACTTCATAGCCATATATATCTAAAGAATATCAGGCTAGGGAGAATGGATGTGACATGTGAATAAGCTTTTTGGCATTCTTGCATGCGATCTTAGATATGTGAGGATGGATCTTCTAGCTATTATTTTAAAGAAGCATATGTTTACACTATCAAGTGTTCGCTGGTTTAATAAAACCTTGTGCCTTTAACCAAACCCTCAAATGATTTTTGTGATAACTAGAACCTATTTTCTGTAAATCCTTTCCTCCTCATGCAGGATCTCTGAATCTCAGTGTCACTAATTTTGGTTTTTACAATGAATACTATCCAACATTGGCAGCCAACTTGGATATGCTATCTGTTCACTGTTGGTATCCTGAAAGACAGTAAGGAGTTTCTCTCTTTCTTTCCTACCCCCTTCTTCCCAGATGCTCAGCACGACCAAATAAGGGGAAAACATGTGTTTCCCAATGCTGTGATAAGTCAGAGGTATAAGTTACAGCCCTACCATAATGAGAAAGGAATGCAAAGTGCAGCTTTCTCTATCAACTCTGAGATGTTTACAGAATCTACTGCAGAGACACTGCAGCAACCACCATGCTATGTTATATGGATGGCAGAGAGAGAGAAAACATACTTTTATGGACTGTTATTCTCTTACAGAAAGAATTCTAAATCATGTCTTATCTATATTCTCCTCTGCCACTGTAAAGAGCTTTGGGGATCAACAAAGATGTGAGATGCTGAAACCAGGGCTGACGCAAAGCTATTTATCAAATCTCATATTTCTTTTCATAAAAGCAGGAAGACTACAGTTATGCAAAAGGATAAGTTTTCCTAGATTTTTCTTATTCTATAAGATGTCCCCTTCCTTTTTTGCTTTCCATGTGCTTTGCTCAGTGAAATCTAGCTGACTGTACATATGCATGGAAATGAGTTGATAGTTGCAACAGAAGGAAGGGAAGGGAGGGAGGGAGGGAGGGAAGGAAGGAAGGAAGGAAGGAAGGAAGGAAGGAAGGAAGGAAGGAAGGAAAGGAAGGAAGGAGAGCCTGAATAACGTGAGTTATCTAGATCCCTTCCAGTTGAAATTACATTCAGATGATCTGGATTCCTTGCAGTCAAGTCAAGCCTGGGCAGGGGAGGCAGTCTATGTTGATCTATGTGATCTACAGCAGGAATTGGACATAATAGATTTCTTTTTGTTATGTTAGATCTCTCAGTATCTGTGATGATGAGATCATTTTGACAACCTGCAAGGATTGTAGTGGTACAGAGACACTGTAGTACAATGTTTCCAATTACAAATGTGTAGTTTCAATGATTACTTTTAACAGATAATCAGAGTTGGAAGGGACCTTGTAGGTCATCTAGTCCAACCCCCACTCAAGCAGGAGACCCTACACCATTTTGACAAATGGCAGTCCAATTTCTTCTTGAAAGTCTCAAGTGATGGCGCTCCCACAACTTCCAAGGGCAAGCTGTTCCATTTTGTTGATTGTTCTCCACTCTCAGAAAGTTTTCCTCTTGTATTTCAGGTCTGCATCCTCTCTTGTTCAGTTCCATCCATTATTTTTTTTGGTCTGGCCTATCGGTGCTTAAGGAAAATATAGTTGGTCCACCTTCCTTCTCTGTGCAGCCCCTCAAATATTGGAACCCTGCTATCATGTCTTCCCAAGTTCCTTTCTCTTTACTAGACTAGCCAACCAACACAGTGTCCTGCTAAACATTTCTTCACTCATGTTTTAGTTTCCAGTCCTCTAATCATCCCCTGGTTGCTTTCTCTGTACTTTTGTGCAAAGAGTCTCAACATTCTCTTTTTATAATGTGTTTGAACAAAAACTGGGATTGGCAGTACTCAATAGGTGTGTGGTCTTACTAAGGCTATTATAGGAGTGGAGTAATTTAGGGTAAAACCTTTCCCCTGATTCTTTGGGATAATTATGATCTCTCTGTTTATACAAGCTTTAGGGGATTGCATTTGCTTTTTTGGATTGCTGCTGCACACTGTGCTTGGCCGCTCATATTAGCTGGTTGTTCCACTAAGACTCCAAGATCCCTCTCACAGTACTGCTATTTGCAGCCTGGTTTCTTCACCCCAGCTACTAATATGATACTTTTTGTTTTTTCTTGCCATAAGTGTGGATGGACTTTACCTTTTCTCTCCACTGAATTTTCATTTGTTAGATATGGCCATATTCTAGTCTGTCAAGATCGTCATCGTGTGATGGTGCGCCTATCTTTTTGTGCGGTGTTAGTTATTCCTTGCCAGCTGTAGTATATTCACTCTGCAAATTTATAGTTCCCCTTTCCAATTCCTTCATTCTAAAGTCCGTTTAATGCAAGATATTGAGAGTACTTGGCCCTAAGATGGCGAACCTTGGGGCACCTCACTGCTTACTTCCCTTCCATGTAGACTATGACCATAAAGGACTACTCGTTGGATGTACCGGTTGTGCCGCCCATTGCGAGCATTCAGCGGTGTACTATTATTCCACTTTTTTTAGCTTAAGAGAGTAGGTTGGTGGTCTAGCTTTGCGAATAGCCTTGTTGAAATCTAAAATATTATTGTCCACAGTATTTTGTCTGGTCTATTATTTAGTCATATTTGTCTGGAAGAATGAAATAATTTGAGTTGTTTGAGTGATCGATTGTGTGTGTTAAAGGCCGAAGAGCGCCTGCTGACTGCTTTAGTTATTCATCGTACTTTACTTGTTTCTACGATGTCAATGCTGTTTTTCTCTTATAATATAATTCCTGTATCTTCCTTGGGTGTGGTATTAATGTGGTGACGGTTATCGTGTGGCTATCGTTTCCTGGGTCTGTTTTTTTTCCTTTTTTGAAATGGGAATCCACATCAGTCCTCTTTCCAGTCCTCTAGTAGTTCCCCAGTGCTACCAGGATTTTGAAAGATTTGTGCTAGTGCGATTCTGAGCATTACCCTCTGCCAGTTCTTTAAAAACTCTTGGGATCGGTAAATCCATCTTCACTAATGCCCGTCTTTCGTTTTTCATCACAGACTCAGGACACGGTTGTTTCTCTTACTCTAGTTTTTTTTGTATTTTATCTTTTACCTCTAGGCCATCTGTCTTTTATAAGTTAAGTTTTTGGTGGGTTGAGCTATAGTTCTTTTTTGTGTTGAAGATGGATGCCAAAAATGAGTTCAGCAGTTTTGCTTTCTCTCAGTTGCCTGTTGGACTTCCTTGCCATCTTCCTCTTTAGTGGACTGTCTTCCTTGATTTTTTTCTTCATTTTATGTATAGTTTGGAGAAACCTTGGTTTTTTATTATCCTTTGACTTTGTTGGCAATGTCTTTGCTATATCCCATGCACTTTGACTTCTTTGCTAGAATTCTGAGCCTATCTGCTGATATTCTGCCTTAGTTGATAATGTCCCCTCTTTCCATTTTTTGACTATCTGTTCTTGTCACCCAGCCGACGTCTCGTTCACATAAAATCGCTTTACAATTTGCCAGACTGAATCTTTGTTGCAGCCATTGCTGGCTTTCTCTTGGTTTCTTTCTGTTCTGTCTTTCTTGCAGTGGTATTGTGACTGGTCTAGGCTTCTGCATGATCATACTTTTTAGACGCTTCCCAAGGATTCTTGAGTATCGTTTTCTCTCCTTTTAGGATTTTCGATCGCATTGGAACTATCTTTCCAACGTCTCTCTCTGACAGAGTTTATTGAAATCAGCTCGTGTTTAAAAGTTCAAGAGATGTCGGTGTCCATTATGTTTCTGTCTGCTTGTATTTCGTGTTATTGTTTGAATTTCTAGGGTATGACATGCGTCCGACTCTCACCCAGGTTCTGCAGTTCAACCTCCTCCTATCACATTCTTCTCAGTTTGTAAGATTAGTCCGTTATTGACTGTCCTCTAGTTTTACCCTCTACCTTTGGAACAACAAAGTTTGTCAGCTAGGTTGGTTAGGACTTATTTGATTTCCACTTGTGCAGAATTAGTTTTCCAATTGATATCGGATGAATTGAAGTCTCCCATTTTACTATTGTTGTGTGTTACCTGCATATGTTTGCCAGTTGCTGGCAAAAAGAACATCTATATTTTCTGCTGATTGGGTGGCCTATATATAGACCTGATGGCCATGTCATTTCTTTTTTTTCTTTATATTGGCCCATTATGCATTCTAGGAGGTTTTCATCTTTTGGACGGAGGTATTCAAGCTCAGCTTTGGAAGATCAACTTCATTATGTTTACATGTTTACAAAGTTGATGAAGAGTCCTTTTGTTAAGTTGGGGGCTAAGTAAACCTTTGGTATGCAGCAAGTGCTTCAACTTTACTCTCTTCCCAGCCAAGGAGAGAGAAACAATAAAGCCCTTACCTGTTGTTTTTTTTTAGAAACTATGAATCTGGATAGATCAGCATTCCCTTGGACAATTGTGAATTTAAGGATTTGACTTAAATTCCCAGCTTTTCTAGAACAGTGTTCCTCAACCTTTTAGCAAGTGCCTGGGGAATTTTAGGACTTGGAGTCCACAAAATTTAAGAGTTGTCAACGATTAAAAATGCTGTTCTTAGAGCAGGGGGTTTAAAATTCGTCCCCGCAAGCCATATGTGGTCATGCGCAGGGCAAACCCATTCCCGGTTTGCCAAGGGAGAAAAAGTTGCAATAGTTCATTTGAACAACAGATGTGTCATTGCAATTTGGACACTTGTTCTAGAGAACAGGTCATGCACAAGAGGAGGCTTTAAGGCTAGGTCACCAATGGCTGACGATGCAAACTATGCAAAAAGGACACAGGCGACGAGCAAATTTCGGGGGTGGCTCCATCCATTGTTTATCCGCTCCAAAAAGTTGGCAAAATTTGCATCAAACAGAACAGAAAAGAAAGGAAAAGAACGGAGTGGGTAGTATGTAGCAGGGATGTTAAAGGATGTCATAGGAAGCCTATAGGATGTATATAGGATGCAACCATTCACTGCTTCATCCTTTTAGGTCTATTTCCGTGGCTACTAACGCTGTGTAGCGTTCCGTGTACCTTTGTGTTTTCCTCCCTCTTTCTGTTTTTCGCTGCGCGGATGTGAGTTGAGGGGGATGCCAGGGATGCAAGAGAGGATACAGCAGACGTTTAACGGATTGATAAACGGACATAGAACGTTTGTTGCTCATATGTCACGGGTTTACATGTACACGGCGGAAAGTTCATCTGTTCACAAAGTTTTTGCAGCTCAAAACTTCTTGAGCGGATGAAATCGCAGTGGACGGATGCTCACGGATAGAGCGTATGAAACCACATATGCAATGAGTACACAACGGATGCATAGGCGTTTTCCAATGGATGGCAAGCTTTTTTTAACGTTTTACATCCTCTTTGCATCCATTGGTGCAGTGTGACATGGGCTTTAGCCAGCTTTGATTAGATTGAAAATTAATATTTTTTTTTGGCTCAGTGATTCATCGCCTTGTCATCTTGTCATAGCCTTGAGGAGAGACTGCAGCAGTTGGCTTTACAAGGAGCCATTCTGGAAGTCAGCTGGCATAGTATGTAGCTGTTTGGTTACTGGGTGATTCTAGCTGGTTGCCTTTAAATTTAATGAACCATATAAAAAGGCTGTTGATTACTTTATAATGTTGGTGAGGTTCTTGGTAATCTAGGCCTGGAAAATGATTTCGTCCATGGCAACCCCACTCCTGAGGTCAGATAAGTCCTTTTATTCTTCAGGAAATTGACAAAAACAATGTTCATCAGAGTATAGGGACATTTTATTTTTATTTTTTGTCTTATGATAATTTAGATTTTTAATGTAACATCCCAGCCTTGCCTGCATAATTGGTGCAAGTTCTAGTTCAAAGCATCTGAAGAGAACTATACTGCTTACTCCTGCTTTTTATAAGTAAGAACGCTGACAAATAAATGTTAAAATAATAACATTTCTCAGATATTGCAAGAAGACCCTCAGAACAAAAAACCACAGCTTGGTCTCATAATACCACTTTTATAGCCCCTAAATCATTAAAGGTGGATAGAAATCCCAATTAGCATTTTTAGATTTTCTAGTAGTGTATCTGTGTAAGTTTTGTAATGTACTGAAACAACCATTTAACCAAATGTTGGGAAGGGGAAAAAAATCATGTGCAATTACTTAAAGAAATAAATGTTATGTTCAGAATCTAAAATACTTCCATCTTTATAGATCAAAGGGCTTAATAAAATTGTAGCTAAACCAAATAAGTTTACTTAAAAACACTGGAAAGGATGGGTACAAAAGTATCAGGAAGATGCTGACCTGCCAATCTGAATTACCAAGAAATCAAATTCTAGGTAGTTTACAATATGTATTTCAAATGTTGGTTACATTTGCTTTTATAAATGTTTACCTAGCAACCATTAAAATCAAGCTCAGTAGTAAACAGTGGGCAATAGTGAAATTGTTTATATTGATGTTATCATCATCACAAAAGCATATAAGGTTCGCTATTTTCAGTTTTACTAATTGCTATTTATATCAGACTTTTAAAAGGAAACACCTGCAAAAGATACCAGCTATTTTAAATTCAACTTTTGTGCTGAGAAAGTAAAAATAAAAAATAAGTAAAAATCATTTTAATTCTGCATAGTTTATATATTGACTGTTCATTTTGTTTTGTTATGATTAGTATCTGGAGGTCTTCAGGCACATTGTAATATAGATGCATGTTTTGTATATGTGCGTGGTGCTGTACGTGTCATCAGTCTGCAGCAAAAGGAACGAATGTTGCAACTGGGATTTTAGAGGTAAAGTCTTCCATTGGGTTTGTGAATTTCTGTGTTCATATAGTGAAATTCTTGTATTTCTTATTTTTATATTGTGTGGCTTTTATTTAACAATTTATTAAAACTCAAATTCTGGTAATAAAAATATCACAGAAGTTTTAAGTTTAATGGTGAGGTACCAGATTAAGATAATGTGTGAAGTTTTCTATGCATCTCTGTTTGTTTATGTGTTTGTGTATCTGTTTTTGTGTGTGTTTCCTCTGTTCAGACTGATTTTTCTACCTCTAGAGCAGTGGGGAAAGGGAAAAAATGAAGGGGTGTAAAACATTCACTGAAAAGACAAAAAGAAAAAGAATTTCCAGCCATAACAATTTTTATCAGTATTTTGCTGACTTCTAGACAATGAATTAAAGCCCATGTCACACCAAACCAACGGATGCAAAGAGGATGTAAAACGGACAAAAAAGCTTGCCATCCATTGAAAAACAGCGTGTACTGCCTCCGTTTGCTCTTCTCTATCTGTCCAGCCATCGTTTATCCGTTTGAACTGCCCAAAACTTTTTGTGCGGAAATTTATCAGTTGTCGTTATGCATCCGCTACGCATCGCTATGCATTCGTTACGCATCCGTTACGCATCCGCTATATCGCTTAGGCTCCGCTACCCATCCGCGCAACTCGCCATCCACTCCGGACACAGGGGAGGAAGTGGAACGGACGCAGATGGATGCAGAACGGATACAGAACGGATGCCATGCACAGAAACACAAGCATTTAAAACGCGATAAAACGTTCGCAGGGACCTATCTCGGATATTAAGGATGTCATAGAAGTAGGCCTAGAGGATCCCCAGAGGCATGCTAGCAGAAAACCTACTATTTCCTATAAAAAGGGGGAGAACTCATACTGCATTCTCACTTTTCCAGGACCAGCGCCCAAGCTGTGCAGACCTCTGCAGCCTTCTTTCATTTTTTTTTTATCTGACTCTTCCTCTTCCACAGCATCAGTCATGTCCACCGTGGATTGAACCAAGGTCTTGCGGCAGCCACCATCGTTCTGCAACAGTAGCGAAGCCATCTGCAGGCTCTGTGACTCTTACTGCGAGAAGAAAAGCAGGCAGCCAAATGAGTCTGGGTCAGAAGATGGCGCGCCAGAAGAGAAGGACGGATGTACGAGCAAGCTAATCGTTGGACTCGGTGTTTAGAAACGAAGACACTCGGGCGTTCCAGAACTTCGATGAGGATGCTCCAGCCATTGTTTGACGAAGCTATGTGCAGCACACTGACACCCAGGTGGACCAGCAGAGCACCAGATTCACACCGCACCTGGAACCTGGGCTCAAAGGTGGCACCTCCACTCTGTGCCCACCTGGCCTCCGGGACCACCTACAGGAGCATACAGTACGGCTGAGGTCCATCAACAACCATCAGCATTGTGGTCAGAGGAAGTGGTCAGCCATCATCGAAGAATACAAGGAGGAGCTCCTCCAGTACCCTCACTGAAGAAAGGATTGGAAGAAGTTGCAGAGCAGGGTGGTATCAGAAGTGGAACTTCCCCACACCGTTGGACCATAGATGGCAAGCACGTGGCCTTGCAATCTCCACCCCAACTCAGGCTCCACTTATTTTCAAACTACAAAGGGCTTCTTCAGCACTCGTCCTCTTCGCTTATTGGTCGATGCCTGACGACAATTCATGTTACATCATGCTTTTCAGCAACGGCTCATTCTTCAGATTGCCAGATATACAACGCAGTGTCCTAAGGAAGGGCCTGGAAGGCAAACCTCATCGCGGGCTCCCAGATCCAGACCCGCTGCCAACAAACGCAAAGATGTGCCATATCTTCATCGTGGGGGATGACGCCTTCTCCTCACAACCTACCTCATGAAGCCCTGAACTCCAGATGCCTCACCCGTAAGAGAGGATCTTAATACCTGCTGTCCAGGCAAGGTGGGTTGGTGGACACGCCTTATTGGCTCCTGGACCACAGGTTACAGGTACTTCCTCACCACCATGCCAGCATAGCCCAGAGACCGTTAGGAGCATCATGAAACTTGCTCGCATCCTGCACAATTCATGGGCACCCGTACCAGTGTTACAGGACAGGGCTTGTGGGACCGTCCCAGAAGCCAATTGGGCGACATGGAGGCCAAAAAAAGGGGGAATGGACGGCAAGGCGAAACCTGACTAGACACTGAGAAGCTGCCAAGCCCCAACAGAGCCTCACGGAAGGGAAGAAGCAGCCGGCAACCTCCTGAGACGCTGGTGACTCCCCAGCTGAGTGGTGGAGTGGCAAGGCAGATGATAGGATGCTTAATGGGATGCTTCCTTCAGCCGCATGTCTTCACACACGGATGAGATTGGGCCATGTATGTTGGGTGGGCCTACAATGACAGGCGTTTAATAAAGAGTTGTGGTTGTGTTGACATAGTGTGGAGTTGATATTACATTATTATGTGATAATAAAGGCCAAGGTGTGGCAGCTGGGAGGGAGGGACCATACAGTTTTCCCGCTATGCTTACTGGAGTTTTATCTATCCACAGCTAATACCATCCAAAGGTAATCCTGCCCATCCCACTCAGCTTATCCTCTCAGCCGCCATCCCACAACATTGCCAAGCCTTACCAAGCTATGCAAACTAACATGCTAATTTCCCACCAAGACTTTTGTAACACAAAGAAATGAAGCAACGTGTGTTGAAATCAATAAATACGACTTTCTTTGAACAAGACAGCGATAAACAAACAGGTCTCTGGACAATCACCCTCCTCTTGGCGCACTCCAGTCTCAGGGGTGAAGTGTCCAGGTCGCTGTGGAGGTGGTCGCATCGCATGGAGTGCTTGTCATCATGCTCTCAGCAAGAAGAAGAGCAAGCAGAACTGCCAGCCCCAGGAAGAGCGAGCCGTGCTGCGAAGCCCCAGCAGAACCAAGGCGAGGCCGGGGCAGGCATGGTGTACCTGTCCTCTTGGCAGGCTGCGCACAACGCGGCCACATGGCTGAGGCTTGCTGTGGTTGTGGGGTTGCTGGCTGGCAGCGAGGCTGGCCAGGAACCAAGGCTGGCAGGAAGGCTGGCTAGGAGGCAGGCACAAGGCTGGCAGGAAGGCTGGCAGGCAGGCAGCAGCAGGCAGGAAGGCTGCAGCAGGCAGCACAAGGCAGCACCCAAAAAAAAAAAAAAAAAGACAGCAAAATGGCTGGCAAGGAGCCGGCACCCAAAGGCTGGCAGGCAGGCAGCAGCAAAGACTGGCTGGCAGCAAGGCTGGCAGGGAGGGGCTGGCAGGGAGGCTGGCAGGCAAGACATGCAGGTAGGCAGAAGGACAGGCCAATTCCCATCCGCAGGAGGTCTTCCCTGAACTGGTGACCTGCCTCCGAGCTGCTTCCGTTATGTCCGCGAGGTTCTGACGCAATGCCATCCTCCCGCATGCGCAATTAATTGCCAAGGATCATTAGGCTCGCTGTGCATCAACGGCATGCCTATGCATCCATTTCATCAGCCGCTGTGCATCCGTCTGCATCTGCTATCGGAATCCGTTACCGCGCTGCTTTGCTGAAGCCCCCCGGAAGCCCTCTGCGGATGCGCCATCCGCCTCCCATCCGCTTCCATCCGCTGGGCTTCTCGTTCCGCATTCTGCTCTGCATCCGCCCTGCGCCTCCGCCGCGCGTCCGTGTTTATCGCGTGCCGGTTATGCCCTTGTTTTTGTTTTGCCGCCTTTTGAGAGCAGATAATTTTCCCCTTCTTGAGAGCAGATAACAACGGATGGAACATTTTGCTCGTCCGCTGTGTCCTTTTTGCATCCGTTGGGCGGTGTGACATGGGCTTAATCAATACTAAATTAACACCACATGGCAGTCAGATATTTTAAAAATGTAAACTCCGATATGGTTCCCTTTTTCAGGTTGCAAGAAGACAGTAGTTCTGTTTCATGAACTCTGAAGGATAATATGTTTTGTAGGGGCAATTTAAAATAAAATAAATACTAGTGTATGTATTTATTCCCTGCCAGTGCATTTTCTTTTGACATTTGCACAATAGCGACTTCTAAGTTAGACTTTGTGGCCCAATTCAACTGCCTCCCTTTATTTTTTCATAAAGTTAAGAACATTGTGTCCAATAAGAGAAGATCAACAATTTCAGACTTGGATGGAAGATAATATAAAGTGCTTACCATAGCTGCATAATCAACCATTTGGGCTAGCAAGGACAAAAAGACAAGAAACTTTTCTTCCTTCCAACCCAATGGTTGAAATTTGTGTGGCAGACTTTGATACTGGAGTAGTATCAAAGGTGCAAGACAGTATATATATTTTTCTTCTGATAACATAAATGGCCCTTCATCCAGTCAGTCATTTTATTTTGGTCATTGACTAGCAATACAAAACAAAAGAAACACACTATTGAAAATAAAATGAATTACAAAATCATATAACAATACAAGTAAGGTAAAGTTTTTAAGAATTTTGGGTTGTAACAATTAATACAGTGAAGTGTGATATATTGATATAATTCATATAAGTTTATATAAAGCAACTAAATAATTGTTTAGAATAACAGAATAGTAAAATTACCGATTTGAAATATATGTTTTGAAAATATATGTTTAGAATGCAGTGGAATACTTGGAAGGTGCTTCAATACACAGAGATCTAAATACTTGAAATCTCTTAGATCTAAGAGAAAGAAATGACCTATAAGGTTCGTCTGGATTCTAAAAAGGAACTGAGATCTAGGCCAATAAGATTTTGAGCGCTCTGGATATATTCTGGGCTCCGTGGGAGAAACGGAAAGACTCTGGAGCTAAAACTCCAGCAATTTTCATGGAGTTTGTAGACAAGAACAAGTAATCTTCTATACATTGAGGAAGAACTGAATTTCTTCCACAATTTAGATCTAGAGATTAAAATTGAAGGCACATTTATGATCAATGAAGGATGTACAGTATACAGAGCATTATTTCTCAGCTTAATATTGAAGGGTTAAAGCATGATCAAGAATTTTGTGGCTTTCTCTGAAACTTACCTGAACATCAGCTAGGATGTTCTAGGTCAGTGATGGCTAACCTTTTCATCGTCACATGCCGAAAGTGCCAATAATGCAATGTGGCGTGACCCACTGCACATGCCTCTGGGCATGCATACGCAACCCCCACGCATCTCTGCGCTTGTGCAGCAAATATCTGACAATCAGCTGGCTGGCAGGAGGCACGTATGCATGCGCAGTGGCCTGATCCAGGACAACAACTCACGTGCCGGCAAAGATGGGTCTGCGTGCCACTTCTGGCACACATGTCATAGGTTCACCATCACAGTTCTGGGTTATGATCCAATTTAAAAACTTACTATATAATTTATTGACCATACTAATTTGACAGCAATCCGTATTCTGATAAAAGGCAGTGGGATTTCAAAATATTTGAATATGAAACATAGATTAAATTGATTAGCACATACTTATTAAAAATATTAATGTTGGTGAATTCTATACCATTTCATTTTTAACCTCTTAAGTTATTTTAAATATCTATAAATCAAAGCTTGTTGTAAACATTAAAGAGATCTGAACAAACCTCAGGTTTTTCACTAACAAAGTCAATTATGTAATTATTTCTTCCTCAATAAACTTAAGAGATTTTGAAGAACACGAATAAGGCAAATTGTTCTTAAACAGTAATTCATATATACTAAGGACAGCAATCATTAAAACATGGAGAAACACACATACACACACTATATTTTTCAAAATAAAAAAAATCCATCAAAGTACTTAAAGAACATAAGGTAAGTATTCAGTAAGAACTTTGGATACTATGTGAAGTCTATAAAATCTTATTATAAAATATATGTATTTTAATCTTCAGGGTGTATACAGTTTATGATCAGAAGAAACAAGATTGGGGAAAGGGAAAAGGAAGAATTTAAATTTGATTTATTAAAAATTAGTTCTCTACCTGCTCTAATTCTGAGAGTATTTTCAGTATTATGGCTATCTTCCTAACTTGAAGAAGCTATCTAAATAAGCCATAGCAAGAACAGTTATTGCTTTAGGTCCATAGGCCAAAATAGCTCAGGTAGAATTCTTTTTTTTTTTTTAAAGAAAGCTGCCAAATCTGGTTATAGTCTTGCAAGCTAGATAGAACCACAGATAAACTGAAACATTGCGTAGGATAACACAATTGGAATAGTAGGACAACAGACAGAAGAGGACTGTATTAGAAATAGGGAAGAACTCTCAGTAAATAACAGCTAGTAGAATTATTAGGTAGCAGCAAAAAGGTACATAAAAACTGTATGCTTTGCTGCCATCTTGTGATATGGACTGATCTGTAGACGTAGCCTGAAATTGTTGTTACCCCACAAAAAAGCATACTGAATTGCTATTGCAGTTTATATGTACAAATCCTGAGCATCAGAAAAGTTTGCACCCTTGAATGTAGCCACTGGCTCTTTAACTGATGACTAATTTTGAATTAGTCATGAGAGAAGCCCCAACTGAATGTTGGCTTGAGTCCCAGTAAGCTCTAGTTACAACCCTGCCTCTGCTGTTTTCTTACTACTACTATCTTTTTAAAATTTGTCTATTGCCATTTTTATACTTAAAATTGTCTTTCTGTCACTTCAGTGTAAAACAGATCTTAGCTCTACCAGGATGTTCTGCTGAGGGAAATGTTCAGTCAGCAGTAGCATCTTTCCTGTCAGCAGAAATAAAATTTGATAATCTAAAATTGATCCTTGCCAATAGAAGTAACTTGTGCTATCCTAACTGGGCCAGACATTATATTTTGGAGTATTAACTCAATTACACTGAACCTTTGCTTCTATTTTTCATTTCATGATTTCAACAAATCAGATTACATCTTTATTACAGTCATAGTCCAGCAGACCAACAAATAAAACAAAGTAGTGAGACATCTCTCTGTCTGATTCCCCAATCTGTTACACACTAGATGTGTTGAGATTATAATTTCCAAAATTGAAATATTCTATGTTCTATATTGAGAAACTCAGCATGTTCTATGATGAGAAACTCTGAAAACTATTTTCCCAACACATCTATTTATAGGTTGCAAATTTGGAAAAGGCTTCTACAGGTGGTCCTTGACTTACAACCATTCCTTTAGTAACTGTTCAAATTTACAACAGCATTGTAAAAAGTGCCTTATGACTGGATTTCACACTTATGACTGTTGCAGCATCCCCATGGTCACTCATAAAAGCAAAGTCAATGCGGGGAAAGTGAAATTATCATGGCCTTCGTTAGAGAGATGTTAAGATTGCTAAAGTTAATTTGCTTTATTTATTAAGTTTTTGAAGCACTATTTAGCTTTAAACTAATATTTCAATAGGATGTAACTTCTTTGAGACTCATTAGAAACATTCTTTTCTGTTAATTCAATACTTCAAATTCCTAGAAGGCGACTGTAAGTGACAAGCTATTAATTTTATGCCTAAATGTAGACTTCCTATTTTGCATCCACTACCAATCATTGTCAGACACAGGAAGGATACAAGACTAGACAGTTCTTTCATATCCATGTGTATCATATTAGCCAGGTTAGGTAGATAGCTTTGAGTGACCTAAAAACAATGAACCTTAGCATTTGAAGTATGGTTGAGCTTTTAGCCTTTGATGAATTCAAATGCAATTTAAAATTAAAGAGCATAACCCAACTAGATTTAATAATTTAGAAATCCCAATGGTTTGAGTGGGCAGCCTTATGAACATGTATAACTCTGCCAGTGAAATTAATAGGACTTGGAAGCATTCAACTTTATAGTTTACCCAAAGTAAATAAAAAGCAGTTACATCATTATGTTGAGCACCTCCTACTGATGAGAAAATAGTAAGTACACTTTAGTTGGAAAAAAAAATCTTCCAGAAATGAGCAAAGATGGCACAGAAAGTCTCTGTTAAGAAACAAAAGATTATTTGTATGATATTCTGGAGATTCAATCACCATATTGCATATTTAAAATTATTGTAAGTTTTTTCAGCATAAATATTGCCTCATATATGCATATTTTTTCAATGCTAGATCACTTATGGTATAGATGAATTTCGTCATAGAAGTAAATAACAGCTTGTTTCCTTGGGAGCAACTGGAAAACAGAATAAAAACATTACTTGCTGTTTTTTAAAGTTGTGTCAGATTGTCATGGCAATAAAGAATTGCTTCGTGTTTCTATGGTTACTGAAATTATAAAACTGATTTAAGAAGAATCAAAGAGACATAAGATGATACATATATATATATATATATATATATAAGTTTAACTTGTGTTTCAAATTTCTTTTGCTCTTTTCTTTGCAAGAAATATGTGTGTGGTAAGAACTAAAATGTGAAAGAAAACCAGATGTATTGCTATTTTTTAATCCACATTTATCTTTTATATCTTTCTTGTTAAGTTTTGTATTCATGATCTACTTGCAAGCAAGGAAGTTCTTCATGTAAGTCAATGCATGGTAACTTCATTTCTCAGAAACTGCTATTTAGATATCTTCATTAAATTTCTTGCTTGCCTGCTGGATTTCAAGCAGACATTTGAAAAATGGCCATTTTTGAGGTTCGCTATTCTCTGTTGGTATTCTAGCAATCAGTTCAGCAGAAACAGAAAATATAAGTTCTGTTTTCTCTGAAAATCTGTTCCATGCTATATACAACTGTAGAGTTGAATGGTCACATAAGGCTTTTATTGATTCGTAATTCTTCAAAAATCAAGGTAGTTTGAAAAGTAAGGGGGAAAAAAACCTTGTTCTGAAATTAACATTGATAAGGAACAATATCCTTTTCAGTATTACAGCTTCCTTCCAGTAGAAATGCAGGGACCAAAGCCAAGTAACTATAAAAAGCATATAGGACAGTCCCACAAAGTTGTTACTTCAAAAGGATTATTCAAATCTTGTTCATAATTAAAACACCAACAAGAAAAAAGAAGCAACACTGTACCAAACTATTCTCATCCGAGAAGCTTCTTCAGCTCTTGGATGAGAAGTGAAATTTCTTCCCAAAAAGACACCTCAGAAAGTCTAGTTGCCTCTTGAAAAGCACCTTTGGGACAACCATGACCTGTATGACTGAGAATCTCCACAGACAAGCAACACTGCACCAAATCCAAAGAAAAGTAAACTATACACGACTTGCCAAGGGGTAGTGAACATGAAGAAATCTGGGGAATTTTATAGCTGGAGGACCTGAAAATTCAGTCAGTCAGTCAGTATATATGTTCCCATCTCACTATTGAGGTGAGCCTGGGCAGCTAAATAACTGTGAATTGACATCAGTAGTGCTAGTAAAGGCTCAGAGATGCTGGAACTGCAGAGTCTGTGGGCATCACACAGGTAGTATCTGCTTCACCTTACATTCCTTAATCCCAGGCAAAAAGATCCCAAGCTCCATACTTTTCACCCCCCGTTATCTCATCCTTCAGATAAGACAGTCAGAATTTATATTCTGATTATTTTCTTGCCATAAGTGTAAGCCTACCACTTTTCCTTTAGAGCCCTTTATCTAGCTATGTAGATGGATGTCACTTAATGGTAAAAGCTCGTTTATCTCTTCCTAGTGTGAGATTGAATAATAAACTCCAGATTAATTGCAAATTTGAAAGTGAGAATTTTGTGTGGTTTTCCTTTGTGTTTTAGTGTATCTTTTAGTGTGTGTTTCCTATGTCTCTTTCAGCGTAGCAACTTCAAAAATTAATAATGATTCCATTCATTTATATCATGACTGCAGGAATTAGATCTGTGAATCTATTCAATTATCTTTAGGAAAACTTATTGAATTTAGTGATTCATTTATTTTTCTCTGGGTCACCAATTTTGTTTTTAGTTAGCAGTGATGAAGAACGCATACAGAAGGGATTTAATGTTTTATTAAGCTAAATACTAACTACAAATTTGTAAATCTCATTCTCTTGCATTCATTAGTCTTGTCTTTCCAGACAATTTTAACAAACAGTGCAAGCCACAGCGTGTTTTAGATGATATTAGCAACCAGGTAGTAATAGTATGTTGGTATGTATATGTGTGTGCGCGCGTATGCACATACAAATACACTGAATGTCTGTTTCCTATATTTACAGAGCTTTTTTTTTTTTTGAAAGAAGCCTCTGAAACAAAGTATTAAGAAAACACATAGCTGTCCTGGAATGTGAATATTAGCTGCAGATTATTTCTTATTAGCAGATATGCTACAAGAACACTGGATTAAATAAAAAGGCTTTAAGAATATTTTGCTTTGCAACCGGTTCAAATCAGAAAAAGGAATTATCACTACAATTCAAGAATTAGCTATAGTTGCCATAGATACAGAAGTCTATAGTTCCATTGTTAATTTTTTAATACTTTGCAGTGAAATATTACAATGTAAATTCTCAGGTTTTGTTAATAAAAGGTAAGGTGCATGTGTGTATGTAGGTATGTATGTATGTATGTATGTATGTATGTATGTATGTATGTATATATATTTTGTGGTGCTTCTCTGCGAAAAGTTAATTCTACAATTATTCTCCACTCTTGTTTACGTTTCCAGAAAACAATTGGGATCAGTTCTTCTAAAGTGAATTTGTTATTGCTTTTTAAACATATCTCAGAATAATATTCCCCTACACAGTTTACCAAGGACATGTTAAGAAAACCTACAAAGGGATCTTCTTTTCTGAAAATACAATAAATGAAATGAATTGCAACTTGTCTAACAGTAGCAGATTCTTTGTGGTTAACTTTTGGTCTTATGTGAGCCATTCCTGGCAACTGCATTCCTTCTGTGTGTTTGATATGGTTCTCAATACTGATTGTATTTCTGAACTATATGCTTTTCACCACAAAAGAGTAAAACAGATTCTTAATGCGCATATGGTCAGCGTGGCTAATGGCTGGGTTTTTTAAAGTTCCCCACTTGTTAAAAAATATCTAGTTGACTCAATCACACTTTTATACATTTTTCTTTTGTTTTGTTTTTAATGGGGCTGATAGTTTTAAAAACATCTGCCGATTGTGTTCTCACCAGCTCTCATTCTGAACTTTGAAATCTTACTAGATTTATCCCCTCTGCCAATTTCGTTTGGCACTGATCAGTCTTGGTAAGAGGACAAAGGCATTCCATTCAGAGTGTCAAACTGGCTATAAAAAGTTTCTGTTTCTTTCATTTAAGATGGCAAATGATATATGAGGGCTTCAACCTAAGTGATTTTTAACCCACATCTGTTCTTTAACCAGAAATTAATATAAAACAAGTCTCTGTTTGCTTCTTTTGAGAAAGAAACTTGAAAACAACAGGACTTAATCTTTTCTACATTCTGGAAAAGATTTCTATTTCTTGAACATCCAGATTTTATTATGATGCTTTTTCCTGCCTTGTTTTCGTGGGAGAAAAAAAATCATAAGAATTATCCACACCAAAGAGAGTCAGAACAGAGCAAAAGAAAAAACAAAGAAATTGTTCAACACATCATCATGAAAGAGAAGTAAATTTTCTGTAACATTTTCCATGGAACATTTTTGTTTGTATGAAATATTGATTTTCCATCTGTAATAAGAAATTGTTTATAATAAATAGTGTGGTGAACTGCATTTCTTACAGTAGCTATGATTCACTGTAACTCTGTATTTGCTATAGGAAGGAATTGGGAGTTTTGGGCAGTGGTTATTATTTTCTTTGAGAATGATAGAAATATTTACCTGCGACAAAAATTTTACTTTCTGAGTGTGGAAATTGGCACAATTCTTGTCACAATAATGAGAAAACGCTAAATAATGGATTTCAATCTGAAAACTTGTATATTGCAGGCAATTCAAAATAATTTTTTTATAAATAACATTTATAGTGACATTGTCTACTAATAGCCATTTCAATATCACGAATCATACAACAGTTTCCTTAACTGAAGGGATGTTTCTCCCATATTCCTGCAAGTATGCCATTATGCAGGTAGGTTGCAAATAAAAACAGATTAATGATTTTATTTTTCCTAATTTGAGGATTTGTGTTTGTTGAATTAAGAGGATTTTTTTTATTATTATTTAGAATAATTATTAATTATTTAGAATTATTTACTCGTATTATTGAGTGTTTTTTTAAAGAATTAAAATTAGAAAGAAACATACTATTGCACTTTGAACAATAAATACTTGTTATTCCTTCAGTATAGACAGGTAGTTATTGGGAAACATCTCTGTTCCAAAAACCTTACAATTCAACTATAAGCATCTTTGTTTTCTCATGAATTTTAATGTATAGAGATCTGAGGTGTTTTTAATATCTTAGTTTTTATATTTAACATGAGTCAGTCAGAATCCCTGTACTGCAAAATGTTGTGTTTATTCCTTTGCACATTTATCTGTTTACCTCTTCCTGATTGGAGGAGAAAAGACCTGTAATCCTGTGGAAGAGGAACAGTCTAATACCTTTTCAGACTAACATTTTTATAGTTGATAGTCCATATCCAGAAATCAGTTCCAAATAATAGTATCCCATATTTTATACTTTACGTTGTATTATTTGTTGCAATGGATACAGATTGGAAACTAAAAAGTGAATAAGCAAACTCATGCATGCATTTATATTCTGATAGATCCCTTTCGGTTCCAAAAACCAATATATTCCATGCTAAAAGAACTGGTGGTGCAGCCGACAGATGTAATTAATAGAGTAAGAAACAAGGAGAGTGTTTGAATCTTTTTGGTAGGTCATGGAAACAGGATTACATCTCTCATTTATTAATTTGGCCAATTTTATTTTATTTTTGTTTTGGCTTGTTGTGATGAAAAAGGATATTCTCTTTGCCTTAAGGTTACTTGGATTGTGTTAATTTAGACCCATTACAATAGAAAAAAGAGGAGGAAAAGGAGGATGGAAAACTCTTAAAACCATCAATGGCTTCAGCAAACCTCCTTCCCAGGCAGAAGGAAATCAACAACTAGCAAATGACCTGAATGTGTTTTACTGCAGGTTTGAAAAGAAATTACAGCCACCTATCTCCACAACCCATATCTCAAACACACCAACAACAGCAAGCTCTACAACTGGTCCCAATCCATGGGCTTCACAACCTCTGGTGATCAACAGGAAAAAGAAGTGCAAGTTCTATTACACAGACAGAAGCCAGGAAAAGACAGGGTCAGACAAGATAACTCCTCTGTTTAAAAGTCTGTGCTGACCTAATTGGCGCCCATCTTCATCTGATCTTTCAATGATCACAGAGATGGTGCTATTCTCCTTCCTGCTCCAGCATTCACCATGATCCCAGTGCACAAGAAGCCCTCCATCAAGGAACTGAATGACTACAGACCATTGCTCTAAATCTGCAGGTTTATGAAAATCTTTGGAAGCTTGTGCTGTCCCACCTGAAAACCATCACAGAATCTGTTGTTAGATCCCTGTGCAGTTGCATACTGAGCAAATAGATCAACAGATGATGCTGTTAACATGGCTCTGCATTTCATCTACAGTACCTTGAAATCTCCAAAATACCTACACAAGGGTCCTCTTTGTAGACTTCAGTTCAGCCATTCATACCATCATGTCCAGAGCACTACTTCTAAGTAAATTAAACCAACTAGTGGTACCTGATCATACTTGTAAGTGGATCAATAAGCTTCCTAACAGACAGGAAGCAACAGGGTGAAGCTAGGCGGATCACATGCGCGATAACCTGTACAGTCAGCACATGGGCCCCCGCAAGGCCTTTTCCCTCTATACCAATGACTGCAATCTCAAACGATCCACTGTTTAAAAATACTGAAGTTTTGGCTGATGACACAACAGTGATAGTTCTCATTCGGACAAGATAAATCTATACAGACAGGAGGTTATACAACTTGCCTTGTAGTGTAACCGGAAAATCTGAACTGAACACACTCAAAACTGTAGTAAATGGTGCTAGAGCTTTAGAAGAAACGCGCTCCCATACTACCAACTTCTTACAATACTAGACAACAATGTATCAATAGTAGAGACCTTCAAGATTTCTAGGTTCTTAAACTATATCACATGACCTAAAAATGGACACCTAACATCATAAACATCATCAAAAAAAGCACAACAAAAGAATGTTCTTTCTGCGCGAACTAGAAGCTCAAACTACCCAAGGAGCTACTGATACGTTCTATAGAGGAATTATTGAGTCTTAATCATCTGCACCTCCTAATAACTGTCTGGTTTGGTTTCTGAACC